>SWLB01000095.1:0-55000 GCA_011114355.1 Carex littledalei | reverse complement strand
GTTTTTGATGAAAAAGGAGAGTATAGGGTGTAGTGTATGGTGGTGTAGAGGGAGGAAGGCGGTTTATGAGAAAGACTACACTTTGGAAAACATGATCCCAAAAATGTAAAGGAATATGTGCATGAGACATAATGGCAAGGCTTAGTTCCACAATGTGACGGTGTTTGCGCTCGGCAAGGCCATTTTGCTCGGGGGTATAGGGACATGAGGTTTGGTGAATAATTTGTGGGAAGAGGCGAGAAATAGGTTTGTATTCGGTGCCACCGTCCGATTGAAGAATCTTAATTTTTGAGTTAAAAAGATTCTCAACTTGCAATTTAAATTTGGTGAACACATCAACAAGTTCATCTTTAGTGCGAAGAAAATAAATCCACGAAAACCGTGAAAACTCATCAATAAAGTGCACATAGTAACGAAATCCGTTTTTAGAAATAATTGGGGAAGGACCCCACAAATCCGAGTGAATGACATGTAAAGGCGAATGAGCAAGAGAATGAGAAGAAGTAAAAGGCAAAACATGAGCCTTAGCCTTACAACATGCATCACAAATCCCCAATTTATTAGAAGTAGTAGGTAAACTATGTGCATTTATTAGAAAACTAGTAATGGAAGGAGAAGGATGCCCGAATCGTGCATGCCACAAAGAAGCGGATACCCGTTCTCCAACCAAAGCTTGAGGAGACAAATGAAGCTTGTAGAGTCCATTAATGAGAGAAGCTCGAAGAAGAGGAAGCTTCGTGTGGAGGTCCTTTATCACACAAAAAGAAGGGTGAAATTCTAGAAATACACCATTTTCTTTTGTGAATTGAGAGATGCTCACAAGATTTTTAGTAATTTGTGGGACATGTAATACACTATTCAATTTCAAGGACCTAGAAGAGGTAGAAAGAGAGCAAGATCCTAGATTTTGAATAGGGAGATTAGAACCATTACCAACTTGGAGACGATCATGACCACCATAGGGAGTGAAAGTGGAAAGATTGTTTAAGTCGGATGTCACATGATGAGTCGCTCCCGTATCGAGAAACCATCCTTCGTTTGGAGATGAAGTAGTGGTATTGAAAAGAGCTTGAATTTGAGGAGGTGAAGGATATGCTTCATTGTCGAAATGGTACCAACATTCAAGAGCCTCATGACCTCGTTTCTTGCACACTTGGCACTGTGGCCGATCAGTCACTGCCTGAGAATAATCAGAAGTTGTATAGGCTCGGTTAGTATGAGAAGCACCAACAGAACCTTGTCCAGGGCCCAAAATTGAAGTGCCTCGGCCTGCTGGGATTGAAGAATTAGGGGGACGGCCTGTTGGGCCCGAGTAGTAAGAAGCATGGCCTGGACCCGAATTGTAGCCTCATCTGCCCCTTCGACCTTTGCCCCGACCTCTCCCAGTAGAGGTATGAAGGGCAACCAGCTCCGAACTATCAGATAGAGAAGGAGAAGACTGAGAGGAGAGGAGTGCTTCATGAGAAAGGAGAAACGAGTGTAGCTCGATGAGAGAGATCGGAGTGGATCGGGTGGTAATCGCAACTACAAACGAATTGAACTCCGAACCAAGACCAGTCAAGATGGATCGAATTAGGTCAGAATCCGAGACAGGCTCACCGGCAGAGGCTAATTGATCGGCAATAGAGCGCATCTGCTCAAAGTAAGCACCACATTTTTGAGTGTCGCACTTCGTAGTTTGAAGAGATCGGTGCAATTCCATAACACGTGCAGTCGAAATAGCCGAATAAATCTGGTGGAGAGAGAGCCAGAGCTCACGAGCAGATTGGCACGCCACATACTGTGATAGCACACCTTCAGAGATGGAAGATCGGAGCCAGCCGAGCAAGAACCTATCTTGCTTGTACCAGGCCTGATAAATCGGATTAGAAGAGGTGACTCCATTAACAGTGACATTCTTGGCCGGCGGCAAGAAATTAGCATCAAGATACTTGGAGAGACCGAATCCGTCGATGATCGGCTCAATTTGCGACTTCCAGGTGAGAAAATTCTGCCGATCTAGTTTGGTTGAGACTGGAATTGTGATTTGAATCACATGATCAATAGTAGCGGAAGGTGCAGGATCAAGATGAGCAGTAGAAGTGTCGTTGTCAGCCATGGTGAGAGCAATCTTGCTCAGGAATTAGAGAGAAAGGGAGAGAAGGAGAGGGTCGTCTGATACCATATTAGATAATGGAAACAGAAGAGAGATAGAGATAGAACTCAAATGAGTTTGTATTATGTTGATCAACTATTACAGAGAAGGTTCAGTATATATAAGCTGCGCACATACTGTTATGAAAAACAACTAACTAACAGAAAGTGTTGACTAATGGAATCTTTGACCACAGCCTATACAAGATCTAATTCATTCTTCTAACAGATGCTCTTATATAGCCTAGAGCAAGGGTTTAGGGTTTAGGCATAGGGCCATGTTGGCTTAATCTTCACCTTCCCTTTTCTTCATCTTTCAATCAATGCTTTAGATTCAATCTTCAAGGTATCCAGCCATGTATGCAAAGGCTTAGACCAATGGTAGTGAGCCATGTTGGCAATCCGAAATACAAAGCTTTCATGTCTCTTGATTCCTTTCATTTAATGGTCAGGATTTTGTTCATTTAAAATCATGATTTTCATGCAACTCAAAGAAGAGATTCTTCTAATTTGGCTTATAGCCTGGTGCCTGGACAGGTGTGCATATGGTTAATTTAGCACAGTGTACCAATGCACAGCAGCATGTGCTGCCTTGAGGGTGAAACCGGCTTATCATGCCTTGTGATTAATGTTCCTCCTTTAGCATAGTGTACTTTAATCGACATGACAATCTTCCTCGGTAATTAATGTTCCTCCTTAATTACCACGATTGTGAACATATTTAGTGATTAAATGTTTCTCATCTTAGGAGTTCTATGGTTCAAGACCAAGAGCATCTTCTTGAACACTTCCAAAGATATAACATATAAATCTCAAGGAGCATGAATAATAACATTCGTAATAAAATCATGAACAACATATAAATTATCATTAAAATAAATAACTTTCAAAACACATATCCTTCACCATCTTCACCACAACCATCCAGGTGATCCAAATCCCCCCCACATTTCTCACTCAAATTCATTCCCACTCCTCAGATCGTCCTCCGGCATTTCATTAATATCTTCAAAGTCTGGCCAGGTTGCATCGTCTACTGGTGCCGGTCTGTGGTAAAGTGATACTGGAGGTAATGGTAAAGGTGCCACATTTACGGGTCTAGGTGGGGATGAAACTGAGTGTCTTCGTTAGGGTGCTGGTGGAGTGACGTAATTGTATGTTTCTGGGTCAGGTTCGATTAAAGGAACGAGGGGTCTGTATATTTCTAGTTGTGTTGTATAATGTGGTACTGATCCAGAGCTAGAACTTCCAACCCCGGACTCTACCAGAATTCTTCTGGCAAAGATTTCTATTATATAATTCCCTTGGGACCTCAAATAATTGAACATGGCTCTGCACGTATTCTCATCTACAAACTACATTTTAGAAAATAAAACTACATTTTAGAAAATGGTAAACAATTGTCAGGTAAATAATTTTAGAAATGGTAAATAATTGTCAGGTTACTAAATGGTAAATAATTTTCAGGTTATTAAATGTTAAACACATGTCAGGTTACTAAATGGTAAACACATGTGATCAGAGTCAAAATAATGATGATTTACGTAGGGTTTTGGCTTAGGTTTTGCATATTTTCTCACACTTATATTTAATTTATTAGAGAAAAAGGCTACTGTCACCCTTCTTTATGTTTTTGTAGGGAGCAGAAAGTTGCACAACGAGGGAAGGTGTGTGCATGCATTAAATGCCTCATGGTTCAATGCCTTATGTTTTCAAGACATGGAGAGAACATCGAACTTGAAACATTTATTTCTTTCTACAATTCCTTCCGGTTCACCCTCGATAGACCTACTGTTCATAATCAGCCTATCGAGAGAGTTTATTGATTGTGGGGACGTTTAACTCCCAGCAGGCACAAGCCCCCGCTGTTAATTACATCAGATGACCCTTCCAAGCCATGCTGAACACCTCGTCCATTCCGGGATTTGTGCCTATTTTATGTGAATTGAATAAAGGGGCTAAAAGGGGACTCATGTATTGACTTTGGTTTTGATTTGGTTCTCTTTGTTTGGACATGTGTGTGAGTGTGTATATGATTTCATATTAAAATAATGTTTATTGCATTTTAAATGAATTTTAAATGTTTGAGAAATATTTATATACTTTTTATTTATGTTTGTTCATGACATGCATTATTTACATTTTATTAATAAATAAATCACTTGAATTTGAGTGGGAAAATGGTATTTTGGTCATTTCAGGATTTGGCTGATGCTTGAACATGTTCAATTTTGATTTAGAAACATGGAGGATTCAATTTGGGTTCATTTGGAGGTGGTTTGAGTCAATTTGGACTTGAGATGAAAAAGTTATGCTTGAAAAGGACTGAGAAGGACTTATTTGTAAATATTTATATATTTTTAAGGGCTTATTTGTAAACTGAAAGAGGTATGAAATTGTAATATAGGCTTTAATTAGGGTTTGTGTGAGAAATTGTGCTTCTAGGGAGTTATTGGAGAGAATTTTGAGTTGTCAGGGACATGTTTGTAAATTTATAGGGACCTTGTTGTAAATATTAAGAGTCAAAAAGGACCTCTTTGTGAAAAGGCTTTGTCTTAACAATTTTATTTATTAGAGCATCTCCAACCCAGAATCCGTAAAAAATTAAAAACAGCTGTAAAGCACTATTTAAAAATTAAGTTCATTTTAATTTCTTAACCCCTCCATCCCAAAAATTGAGTTAGAGCCAATAGGAAAGAGAACAAAGGAGTTAGAGCCAATAGGAAAGAGAGAGAGTATTAGCATGTTCAAAAGAAATCGTTTGCTTTATAAGCAAATTTGTTTTTTTAGCAATTGGCCTACAGCCCAACAATTATATTAGCAATTGACACATCATATTAGCAATTTAAAAACAATTACCATTGTAGATGCTCTTATCTGGACTTTGAGATTTGGATTTTGGACTTTGAGATGTGAGTTTTGTACTTTGATTTGTGCTGGACATTGGATTTTTATCATGGGTTTTAAAATTGGGTTATTGGGCCTCCAGATCTGTGTCATGCTTCAAGATTCGTTCTCACATGACAGTGGGCCGTTGGGGTTTTTGATTTGAATTTGAACCCACATGACAGTGGGTCTTGATTTGTGCTGGACATTGGATTTTTATCATGGGTTTTTATTTGATCTCACATATGGGCCTCACATGACAGTGGGCCGTTGGGGTTTCTGATTTGAATTTGAACCTTTGGATCGGCCAGGGCTTTAAGATTAGTGCTCTTTAATTATTTTCCTTTGGCGCTCCGATCAAACAGTCTATATCGCTTTAATATTCGTGTGGTTCGGATATGAACTAGGATTGATGCCTGGGGATTCAGATCCTGAACTCCGATGATGTTCCGGTCACGGCCAAGGCAATGGAAGGCATGGCTATAGTCACTGAGGTGTTCTGAGTCGAATGGGCCAAGTGTCGGCTGACGGCGATCACCGGAAGCGACGGTTCGAGGTAAAGGTCGAGTCTCAGCCTTGGTCTAGATTCTTCCATCGTTTTCTTCTCGTCTGATTATAATTTTCTTCAACTAATCACCTGATTACTGTCGTTTCGTTATACAGAAGCTAGCGAAGGTGTTGATTTTGAGCTTGATTACTCATTGTCCGTTCCAACATTGGGATTTCTCAGTCTGGTACCGACTGGTACCGGCAAGTGCATATACGGACTCAAAGACATGATTGGAAATCGAAAGGGATCCAATTGAGACATCTCATGACATAGCTGGACTTGAAATGCGAATTAATTAATTTTTAGAGAATTAGGGTCAGGTTTAGTATTCGGTTCATGATTCACACATTTTTTTATTTTTGTAATTCTCATTTATTTGCTTAACAATTGTGCATCATTTTAGGATATGTCTGTAAAAAGTTTAGTGAGTGTTAATTATACAGGATTTCATGATTTTTAGGGCTTTATTTATATATTTTTTTAAATTTTTTATTAAGACAGAGGGGTAATAAAGGAAAATCTGTATTTTAAATGCTGGATTTTCTTGTTTTGGAAGCTGAACCTTGAAAATTCATAGAAAATAGAAATAAAATTCAAATAATGTAAAATTTGTGTCAATTTTGTGTATTTTGAAGTCTTCTATCTGACTGTGATATTCATTTTTCAATTTGGTCTTTGGATCAATTTTTATTGCTTAATTTACCAGCAGGTCCCTTTTATCTTTTTAATGCTGAATTTTCTGTTTTAAATGCTGAACTTTGGAAATTCATAGAAAATCGAAATAAAATCATAAAAATATGAAATTTGTGTCTATTTTGTGTGTTTTGAAGTCCCCTACATGACTGTGGAGTTTGTTTTTCATTTTGGGTTCTGGGGTGACTTGTGCTGTTCAGTTTGCTGACAGGGGTCAATTTTGACATTTTTGATTGTACCACTGTACCAGCAGCCTTTAATCCATTTTTAGCTGCTGAGTTTGAACTTGGTATTGTACCAATGGCTGATTTGAGGTCATTACCATGCATCACACTGACTAGTTGAGGTCATGACATGTTTTGAAGGCATGAGAGCCACTTTTCTGTACCAGTAAAAGGAAAGAAAGGATAAAAAAGCTCCCGAAATTCATGAACTCAACATGTTTAAACACAAAAGGTTGTCAGAAATTTGAAATATACAGGGAGGACCCTGATTCATTTAAAATCATGATTTGAGTGTTCTTTTTAGTTAATCATTAGACAAATCCTTGAGATATCATAGGGTTAAATATACAAATGACAAATTTCAGCATAGCTGATGTCTATTTGCAATTTAGCCCTCCTCTCACTATTTACATATAGGTTCTGATTTTATCAAAATTTCTGCACATTTATACATGCATCAATTAGCTCCTTTATGCAAATAGGTCATTGGGATCTTCATATTGAGAGAATGATGAAGGAGACACACTAGCTCAACTTCATCACCTCTTGTGTAATAATTTTTTATTTGTCACTTTATTCCTATTAATTCTTTTTGTAAAATAATTAACATAATTTCAATATAAAAGGAGACCAACACTGGCTCAACTCTTATATCTCAATTAATCAACTATTTTAGAAAGGAATTAAAGGTTTGGTTCAAAGGATGGCAACAGACAAGAAAAAGAAAGAAAGGAAAGGCTTCAACTCATATTTCTTTTTTTGTTCTATATATATATACCATATATAAATCCTTTTTATTTTGTAACAGAATAGTGAGAAGCTCCAAGAAAAATAAAACAAACTATTTATCATCATTTTAATACTTATTGTTTATAAAACAGAAAATAAAAGGGGAAAAGGGGATTTTCTTTCTTTTTACTTGATTATTAGGCTAATCATACTAGCTTATCATGAATCAAGCTAGAATCATCAAGCCTTCATCTTTTTGTTTAAAACAAAACTTCAAGCAAATCACAGTAACTAAAAAAAGGCAAAATACGAATCTAATTTTGTTTTTAGAGAAGATAACAGAAAAGAGAGCCAAATCTATAGCTATGATTGGAGCCAAGATTTGAATAAACATCCGAAAGAAACAAAGAAATGAACTAGATCAGAAAAAGAAGAAAAGAAATAAAAAGATCATAACAATAAAACAGTAAAGAAAAGAAAACAGGCTCCAAGCTCCAAGTAAGCGCATTTTATTGATCCATAGTGACCTTACAAACAGTGGCCTTTTTAGGCATTACATTGATGAATTTGTAGCTAATTTCTATCTAGGTTTCTATTTGGATTTTATTGGTTTTTTAACAGTAATTTCGCTACTGTTCTTGTTTTTAGAGAAGAGGTATTGATTTGGCTATGATTTTGGGGTTTTTTGCTTTCTTGCCGTATTAGACAGAATATACTCTTTACTCTAGTTTCCTCTTAGTGGATTGTATTAGGTATTAACGGGTCTGACTTGTGTCAACCCTTTTCGCTATTTCTACTAAGGCTGAATGCCTATATATAGAGGCCTGTATGTAAATGAGTTACTCAATGAAAACAGATTACAATTTCAATTCAATACATTAGCTTCTTTAGTTTCTATATGGTATCAGCCAGGTTTCCCTCTTCTCTTCTGTTCTTGATCTCTTGATTTTTCAGCCATGGCTGAGATCGATTCTGGCACCTCTGATCCGCCTCCCGATTCCCTTTCTTCTCTCTCTTCCCGCCAGTCTCCTACCTTTGTTCAGATTACCATTCCCGTTTCCACTAAACTCGATCGGGATAACTTTCTTACATGGAAATCTCAGATTGAGCCGATTATCATTGGATATGGGCTGTCGGATCACATTGATGAGCATTTCACACCTCCGGAGAAGAATCTGATGGTTAATGGAGTCTCCAAGCCCAATTCGATCTTTCAATCTTGGAATCAGCAAGATATGCTCTTGCTTGGGTGGCTGCGATCCACAATTACCTCGACTGTTCTTTCTCAGTATGTCACCAGCAAGTCTACTCTCCACCTTTGGATGACTTTACATCGAGTGTACTCAGCTATTTCAGCTGCTCGCGTGATGGAATTGCGCAGATCTCTTCAGTCAAGAACTCGCGGCACTCAATCTTGCTCGGACTACTATGCACATATGCTTCAAATTTCCGATCAATTAGCCTCAGCTGGTGCTCCGATCTCTTAATCTGACCTGGTAAGCTACATCCTTACTGGATTAGGACCTGAATTTAATCCTCTTGTCGTGACTTTGACTACCAGGTCCGTCCCTGTCTCCCTTGCTGAACTCCATGGTTTTCTCCTTGCTCATGAAAACCTCCTCAATGCTCAATCTCACATCTCCTCTTCCTTCTCCACTGACCCTACCGCCTTGTATGCTGCTCAAAACAATCGTGGAAGGGGTAAATCTCGCGGCTCAGGCAGAAACAACAACTCAGGATCTACACGTGGTAATGGATCGGGTAAAGCTTCTGGATCCGAACCATTACTTCCCACACCTCAATTCAATACAGGCCGTGGAGGCCCATATCGCCCCACCTATTCTCATTATTCAAACAGAGGCGCCTCCACTCCTCAATTTACCTCCAACAGAGCCAATTCTGCTCAGTCAGCCACTGATCGCCCTTCCTGTCAAATTTGCTTCAAACGGGGACATGTCGCACTTGAATGTCATCACAGATTCAATCATTCTTACACCTCGGCTGCTCCTCCTCAATTCCAAGCATATTTCAACACCACCACCGCTCCACCTCATGAAGGTTGGTTTCTCGACTCGGGGGCTACGAATCATGTTACTTCCGATATCAACAACTTGAATTCCTTCATGCCGTACACTGGTGGTGATCAGCTACAAGTTGGTAATGGTTCACACTTACCTATTAGACATTTAGGTCATTGTTCCTTTTCTAGTAATGGTGCACATTTAAGCCTTAACAATGTTCTTCATGTTCCTTCTATTACCAAGAACTTAATTAGCATATCTCAATTTACTTTAGATAATGATGTATTTCTCGAATTTCATCCTTTCTTTTGTATTGTGAAGGATCGTCGTACCAAGACTCCTCTACTTCGAGCCAAGCTCAATAATGGCCTTTACAACCTTAATTGCTCCCCTCAAGCTTGTTTAGGAGAACGTGTCTCGGCCAATTTGTGGCATGCAAGATTGGGACACCCTTCTACAAGCACAACTCGTTTTATAATAAATTCTAATAAACTTCCTACTACTTCAAATAAATTGCCATTATGTGTTGATTGTTGTAAAGCCAAGGCTTGTGGTTTACCATTTACTTCCTCTCATTCTATTGTTTCTTCACCATTAGAAATTGTACATTCGGATTTATGGGGACCCTCTCCTATTATTTCTTGTAATGGATTTAGATATTATGTTCATTTTATTGACGAATTCTCTAGATTTTCGTGGATTTATTTCCTTAGATCCAAGGATGAGGTAGTCCATGTTTTTGCTTTATTTAAAGCACAAGTGGAGAACTTATTTAGCACTACAATTAAAACACTTCAAACCGATGGTGGCACGGAGTATAAGCCTATTACAAAGCGTTTTCCTCAAATTTTTCATCGCATTTCTTGTCCTCACACTCCTCAACAAAATGGGTTGGCGGAACGAAAGCATCGACACATTATCGAGCTTAGCTTAGCAATCATGTCTCATGCACATATTCCACCTCGATTTTGGGATCAAATTTTCCAAAGTGTGGTATTTTTAATTAATAGGTTACCTCCTACATCTTCTCCTCATATTTCTCCATTTACTATTCTTTTCAAAAAGGTACCCGAATACACTTTTCTTAGGGTAATAGGATGTCTTTGTTTTCCTTTTCTTCGCCCCTATAATGCTCATAAACTCCAATATCGGTCTTTACCTTGTGTTTTCTTGGGTTATTGTCAAAATCAAAAAGGTTATAAATGCCTTCATATCCCTACTAACAAAATTTATGTGAGCCGGAATGTTCGTTTCGACGAAACAATTTTCCCTTTTTCTAAAGAATTTACAACAGATCAAGTTGCTGCATCTCTGGCTGGTTTTTCTTCAATGCCGCAACTCTCAGTCTCTATGCCAAATTTGGGCTCCAGCGATACCTCTTCAGCCTTACCTTTGGCAGTTCTCCAGCCTCAACCTACTTCTTCTCTTCGGCCCAATTCTCTCCAGCCCGCTACTCATCTCCAGGCCGCAGCACTTCAACACACTTCACCTCCTCTCCAGGCCGCCTCTTCTAATTCTACTACTCCCTATTTACATACCCGATCCACTTCTCAACGGGCTGCCTCCTCTCTACAGCCCACTTCTTCTCAGCCCGCCACCTCTCACACTATACTTCCTCTGAATACTCAGCAGGCCGACAATCTTCATTCTTCTCACCAATCTGAGCCACTCTCGAATTCACATCTATCTGATGGTGCACCACCTCCTACCACTCCATCTACCACTACTCCTGATACTCCTATTGTTCCTCTCCCTTCTTCTACCTCAGCACTACCTCCCGTGTCTCGCCACCACATGGTCACTCGACAAAAGGATCGCACTAACCGACCAAAACGGTTTCCCGATCATGTCACCTTTCTTACCACTCGCCATCCACTTAGTCTTCCTACTAGTGATGAGCCTACTTCCTTCACTTGTGCCAATAAATCTCCCGAATGGCGTGAGGCTATGGCATGCGAATTAAATGCCCTTGCTCATAATCAAACATGGATTCTCGTGCCTCCTCCTCCGAACCAACATATTATTGGGTGCAAATGGATCTTCAAAATTAAGCGCAAAGCCGATGGTTCGATTGAGCGTCACAAAGCTCGCCTTGTAGCAAAGGGGTTTAGTCAAGAAGAAGGCATCGATTACAATGAGACGTTTAGTCCCGTTGTCAAACCGACCACCATTCGAGTCGTTCTTTCTTTAGCCGTGTCTCACAAATGGTCGATGCGTCAACTTGATGTTAATAATGCGTTCTTACATGGTGATCTTCAAGAAAATGTCTTTATGACTCAACCCCCGGGCTTCATTGATCCTCTTCGCCCTTCTCATGTGTGCCTTCTAAAGAAGGCTCTCTATGGTCTCAAACAAGCTCCACGTGCTTGGTTTCATAAGCTCGCTTCCGCTCTCTCCGATCTTGATTTCAAGGCATCACAATCTGATCCTTCCTTGTTTATTCGAGCTTCTCCCTCTTCTATCACCTTGGTTCTTGTCTATGTTGATGACATCATTATCACGGGTTCTAGCCATACTCATATCACTTCTCTCATTAGTGACCTTGCCTCTCGCTTTTCGCTCAAAGACCTTGGTCCACTTCATTACTTCTTGGGTATTCATGTCTCCTCTACCTCTCGTGGCATTCATCTTTCCCAACCAAAGTACATTAGAGATCTTCTTGTTCGCTCTAAGATGGATGGTTCGAAACCTTGTTCCACTCCATGCACACCCGGCCACACACTCTCCAAATTTGATGGTTCACCTATGGCCGACCCCCACATCTATCGTAGTGTTGTTGGTGCGCTTCAATACGCTACAATCACAAGACCGGATATTACATATGCGGTTAACAAAGCTTCGCAATTCATGCAAGCTCCCACCGATGAACATTGGGGTGCGGTCAAACGAATTCTTCGGTACCTCAAAGGTACACTTACTCATGGCATTCATCTTCATGCTTCTTCTTCGTTTGAGCTTCATGCGTATTCCGATGCCGATTGGGCGGGGTGTCCGGACGATAGGCGCTCCACCACGGGATTTTGTGTATTCCTCGGGTCCAACTTGCTTTCTTGGGGTTCCAAGAAGCAACATACGGTATCTCGTTCGAGTACCGAAGCGGAGTACCGCAGCATGGCAATAGCTTGTGCCGAACTCATTTGGATTCAGCTTCTTCTTCGCGAACTTCACGTTTCTCTTCCTCACAAACCGACCTTATGGTGTGACAACTTAGGCGCGACATTCTTAGCTTCTAACCCGGTCTTTCATGCACGTACGAAACATATCGAGATTGACTATCACTTCGTGCGTGAACGGGTTGCTTCACAAGATTTGATTGTTCGGTTCATTTGCTCAAAAGATCAACTCACCAATCTTCTCACCAAAGGACTCTCTTCTCCCAGACTTAAATTTCTTTGTTCCAAACTCGGCTTAGAAGCTTCTCAGCCTTCGTTTGAGGGGGGATATTAGACAGAATATACTCTTTACTCTAGTTTACTCTTAGTGGATTGTATTAGGCATTAACGGGTCTGACTTGTGTCAACCCTTTAGCTATTTGTACTGAGGCCGAATGCCTATATATAGATGACTGTATGTAAATGAGTGTGTAATGAAAACAGATTACAAAAGTTCAATTCAATACAATAGTTTCTTTAGTTTCTATATGCCGTAATAGGGATCTATCTCAGCCACCTTCTTCTTAGCTACAGGGCTTTATATAGCCATGAATTAGGGCAGCAACAGTATTGGATAGGTGCGCTGGCATCATCCGAGGCGTCCGTTTCCATTTCATCAGACGGCCATGGCTTGAAGCATAGAGGAGCCAAACGGCATCTTGCAGGCGCCAGCTATGGTCCTTGCGTTTTGTTCTCTTCTGCTCAACGGTTTGGGAGAGAAGGCTCTTTCCTCTGGATGAACAGGGTGTACTACGAACCAGGAGAGAGGAATCGCTGGGAGCATTTTTTATTCTTCTATATCTTGTTTGATTTCGGCTAGGCCCCATCTGTAAATGTAATTTGAGAAACAAGCTGGAGCGCAACTTTCTTCATATCCATCCAAATCATTATTTTAAAGTGACTAGCCCATATTAGATTTGGCCCAATTCAATTCCTTTAAATAACAGCTTGTTTATTTACTTCAATCCAATCCGTGAGTATAATTTCCACAAGTTCCATAATTAAATGAGTATGCCCAATCCTCTCCATTTACATCATCAATGGACACCTCCATTTCTTTTAATATTTATTCTCCATTTAATTGGCCAATCAATGGACTCCTCCATTTCTGCTATTTTTTTTTATTATTATTATTATTATTATTTTTTTTAATCCCGACTTTTTAGGGTCAAACAGTTTTATTGCAGAAAATAGGTTTTGGGACTATTTTACACCAAATGGAGCTAGAATCGGGTCAATCGGATCAACGACGCTTATCGACGAAGTCTCTGTTAATGTCCGTATTGCCTAATACAGACCAAGCCTAGCACAGACCAGGAGATAGCGTGAGAAGCACTAAAACCCTCAGCGACAAGGTCCTAATACGGACCGTATCACCTGATACGGTCCGTAACCGAAGGCGCCTCTTGGGGAATAACTGCCGACAGCTGTATCCAGATCAGTTTCTTAGCCCCTACTCAATCTCCAGACGTCCCTCCACTCCTATATAAGGCCCCTGGGCAGAAGAATAACTTATCTTTGTAATTAGGGTTAGATTTGATTAAAGAGAGAAGAGAGGAGTGCTTGTAACCATGCCGTACCGTGGCTAAGTTCATTTTCTTAGGGCTAGACAGTAAACCCTTATTACTCTTGATGTTTTGATATATACATTTTCTGTTGATTATGATTTCTTGTTGTTGAATCGAAATGCTTTTGTGATTTACTATCTCTTCATCTAACTTCAATGATCTAGTTTAGTCCATTAGGGTAGTGACAGTGCTTTAATGGTAAGAGAAACTATTTGTATGAATTAGCCTCGTTGAGATCTATTAGGTTTATGTGAAGAAAACCTTCGCGGAGAAACCATAAACCAGACCAACAAAATGCGAACCAAATTCTATCACTTGCGTAAGGAAACTCGCAGTGATCTGTGTAGTAATTTGGGCATTTAAGAGATCAGTCATTTGCGTAAGAAAACTCGCAGTGTCCTATGTAGAATCTCGATGAAAGATCTGTCATTCTTGCGTAACATAAATCACAGTGACTTATGTGGTGTCTTTCATATAAAGTGATATTTACGTGAAAAGAAAATGAGAAAGGTGAAATTTTGAGATATACTCACTTGTGGTGGATGCAATAATTTTTCGGTAATTAATTAATCTGGCAATACATGAAGGACATGATTTGCGTCTAATGGATGTTGTTACAACATATAGATATGACTCGCTTGATAATGATATTTATATGAAAATCTTTGAAGGATTTAATATGCCTGAAGCACATAATTTTGGTTCTCGAGAATATTATTTAAATTGAATAAATCTTTATATCGATTAAAGCAATATGGACACATATGGTGTAATCGTCTAAGTGAATATTTATTGAAACATGGATATTATATTGATAAGATTTGTCCATGTATTTTCATGAAAAGATATGGAAATAATTTTTATAATTGCAGTTTATGTTGATAATCTAAGTATTTTTGGAACTCCTGAAGAGCTTCTAAAAGCAATAAATTATTTAAATGAACAATTTGAGATGAAAGATCTTGGGAGAACAAAATTTTGTCTTGGATTGCAAATTGAACATTTAAAAAATGACATTTTTATGCATCAAGAAAATTATATTGCAAGAGTGCTGAAACAATTTTATATAGATAAAATTGCATCCATTGAGCACTCTGATGGTTGTACGATTATTAGATGTGAATAAAGATCTTTTTAGACCTTGAGAAAGTGATGAAAAACTATTTGGTTCTGAAGTACCATATCTTAGTGCAATAGTAGCATTTATGTATCTTACTGGGCATATAAGATCAGATATATCATTTGCTGTAAATTTATTAGCAAGATATAGTTCTTCTCCCACGCAAAGATATTGGAATGAAATTAAACATATACTTCGCTAACTCTGAGAAATTTTAGCAATACACGAAGCAAGCTGAAAATGTGTTTGGTTAAGATCTGTGATTCAACACATTCATCAGACATGTGGCTTGTCTTCTGGAGAAATGATCCTGACGATTATATATGAAGATAATATTGTATGTATGACTCAATTAAAGGAATGATACACTAAAGGAGATAGAACAAAATATATTTCACCAAAGTTTTTTTTCACACATGATCTCCAGAAGGATAATGTTATTATTATTCAGCAAATCCAGTCAAGTGAAATCTTGCAGATTAATTCACTAAGGTGCTCCCTACTGCAATATTCGAAAAGCTAGTTCGTAATATTGGAGTTTGTCGAATTAAAGATCTTGATTGATGTTTTCGTGAGGGGAGTTAATATGCACCATATTTTCCTTAACCATGATTTTTTCCACTGGATTATTCCGGTAAGGTTGTAGTTGCGTATTCTTTTTTTTCTTTACTAGGTTTTTATCCCATAAAGTTTTTCCTAGTAAGGTTTTAATGAAGCATATTCTTATGTAATGAACATCCAAGGGGAGTGTTATAAATAAATTATTAATGTGGATGTCCATGACTCTCCATATTCATTTCTCCACTATCCACTACTATTGGAATTTATTTTTCCATTTATTATTGTAATTAATTTAGATGGCTTTTCATTCACAATTTGTGATATATAAATAGAGCCTTTATAATTTTGTATTGGACACATAAGAAATATACAAATAAAGATATTGTCATCTTTTACATTTTCTCACTACTAGAATTTCCGCTTTTTGCAACGGCAGGAAATTGCCTTTTCCATGGGCGTACCGATGGAATAAGCCCTGAAATCGTCATTTCCATGCGCTACCGATGGAAATACTCCCGTTGCAACAACCCTCGATGGAAATAGCACTTATTTCCATCGGCGCCGTTGGAAATACTCATTTCTGAGTATTTCCATGCGCTTACAGTTGGAAAAAGGGCGCATGGAAATACTTGCACACTCGGACACTGTCTGGAGTATTTCCAAGGGCAGCTAACGCGGGGCCCACCTGTTTATTTCCAAGGGCAGTGTGTGTGGGACCCTCCAGAGCATTTCCATGGGCAGCTAACGCGGGGCCCACCTGTTTATTTCCAACGGCAACGTCTGTGGGACCCTCCAGAGCATTTCCAAGGGCAGAGTACGTGGGACCCACCCCAGTATTTCCAAGGCAAGGGAACGTGGGGCCCACATGTTTATTTCCAAGGGCAGTGTACGTGGGACCCACCCCAGTATTTCCAAGGCAAGCGATAGTGGGGCCCACATGTTTATTTCCAAGGGTTAATATTTGCATGGGAAAATGGTTTTTGTTATTTCATGGATTACCCATGGTAATAACAAGCCTAAGTGGCATTATATAAGCATGCCCTCCTTCTACAATCCTCCCTGTACCAACCCGGTACTGACCCGTTTACATTTCCCAATTCCCATTCAGCAAAATTAACAAAAACATTGAAATATAGAGAAAAAACATGTAATTAACATTAATCGACATAGTCTATTCTGTATCAAAATGCCAAAAGACATTACAACAAAAGTGCTAAAAGAAACTTCTATATATACCCAAAATATACCCTAATTCCAGACGACTAAAAGAATAATATTTAGAATTGACTAAATTTGCAAAAATATTTTTACGAGAACGATGTAGTCACTCTTCCTTTCATCTTGCTATGTTGTTCTCATAGCTGTAAAAATGAGAAAGTAAGTTTGTTTTGAGTTAGTACAGGGAGGATTGTACAATGAGGACATATCTTTACTTATAATCAACATATTTTTTTTGTTAAGATACCATATCACTAATTATAAGAAAAATATGAGGCAGGTGAGTATATGAGGCATGTAAACTCACCACTACATCAGGTTTTATTGCATAAGGGTAACTTAAGAGGAAACCGACTAATTGTAATTTTACTTAATAATAAGTCTAAAGTTAATTTTGCAAGAATTTTCAAATGAGAGGAATTGTACCTGAACTCTTCCGTCATATGAGATAAATGTTCCACCTTTCACATCAGCCAAAGTTTTGGGAGTAACCTAAGGCACACAAGGAGGTAATTAATAATTCAATTTCTTAAACCTTCAAGCTAACAAAAGAGCAAAAATTATTTGTATACCTCCATGCAGTTTGCCAATGATCAACACACAAGATCTTTTATAAGGAAAGAGTTGTAATTGCTAGATAAAATCTCAACATTCTAAAGTTAGAAATTTACAGTAAAAGCCAATGAGTAACAAAATTGCAAAATTATCCCTTGATGAGTAAGAATATGATAGGTACACATGCATGTCCTTACATAAGAATTATCAAATTTGAGGGGTATAAAAGAATTATCATACCAGTCACAACAATGACAAGACAAACTGCAAAAGCAATGCTTCCCCCATCATCCCATCCCTCTTTGATGCCCTACATTAAATTAACATATTTACTTTCATAAACATGAATAAACATACTTTCTTTTCTCCAAAAGAATTGCCCTTATCTAATCAGTATTTTGGTCAATCGGTTAAAATAGAACAATTGAAGTAAGATGATGAGTTGAGTGCTGTGATATGCTATTGAAGTAAGATGATGAGTTGAGTGATGTGATATGTTTCATATTTAAAGATATTTCTAAGTTTAAAAATATAATAGATGAACTTTTGTCGCTCTGTAAGATCTATGAAATATATATTACAAAAGGAGAAGAGAGCCCCATTTATGTGAAATCTTTTCAAAGGCAAGATAAAACTAAATGTTATTGTTCACTAGAATATGCAGCCTTCGTGCACTTTGATACATAAAAATGCATTTTTTGCAAATTCTAAAACTTTTTTCTAAGCTTTGCTGCTTCTGTGATTAATTTGAAGGACTTTAAAAGTATTAGCTGGTGGTTTTAGGTTAGGGTTTTGTTTGTAATAGCCTATATCCGATCAATTCCCTCTTTTAGGTTTCTTCTTAGCACTTTTGTGTTGCATGCACTTTCTTAGTAGTAGTGAAAGGTTCATATATGCTTCTTTATCTGGGACACGGTACCATTCTTTATCTGGGACACAGTACCATTCATTTCAGTACGATAAACCTTGAGCTTTACCTTTGTCGAGACTGCGTACTTAACAAGCATATGTTTGTGAACCAATGCATTTCTGGATACTTAGTCACCACCTATAGAACGAAGATAGAAAGGCCAAAAAGTTTAGATCCAATTCAGAATTAATTTGAATCAAAAGGTGTTATTAGAAATAGTTATCAGATGCACCGTGTAAAGGAGGTTTCCCATAGCCTTATCACATATCTCTACACCAGTCTGACAGAATAGTTGAAGAAATTAAAACCACAGTACCTATTCGGCTGCCCTCCTTTAGCCTCCTTAGCAAATCTACCTCCTTTAGGACATTTTCTGAATAGTCTTTTTACCTCTATGTCCCTGTTCCAGGAACTCAGAATTTGAGGAGCTTTTTTTTGTTGTTGTTTCTTATATAAGAACTCAGAACTCTAATACCACGAGACATGCATGTATCAGCTGCTAATCTAGAGTTAATTGAGCAAGCTTCAAATGGTCTGATATGTGAAGAAAATAATTGTAATTATACATTCCAGCTATAGTACGATACAGCGGTTAACTTGACATATATGGAAACGGGATCAATATATATTTGAAATTGAAGTCTTAGATTAGAAGATAATTGGATTTCAAAGATTTTTTATCACTTGTACCAGTTGGTACAAACTGTTAATATGAACTGGCAACATCACTATTAAAAATATAAAATTAATTAAGCTGAAAATGTAACAAATATAAAATTATCATTTTTGTGCATTTGTAAGAAATGATATAAAAATAAATCGCACTGTAACAAACTCACTATAAAAAAAAAGTTTGGTCCGCCTAATTTTGTGCATTTGTAAAATTGTCTACTGATAACATATAATTTTCAACTAAAAATGAATAAACCCAGTTTATAGATATTACTGTTGCTAGCAAAAAAAAAGCATCAGAAGAAGAAAATATGTAAGGGTATTTAGGTACTTACATCTTATAACATATATTTTACTCTTTACTTTTAATCCTACATCCAAACGAACAAGTGCTTCTTAAGACAGATTAAAGTTTTAATCTTTCACCCTTAAGGAGGCCACACCGAACAGCCCCACAAAGTATTGTGAAGCACCTTATTATAAATGTGTGTATCTAATTTCAGGTCAAATAGATAACCAGACAAAATTTCCTACACATAAACTCTTAACTAAAACAATTTTGTGTTTGTGGGAACCTGTAGTTGTCGGTAACTTGAACTAGAGAAATTCGATTCACACTAAAAGTAATAAAAATGGACAAATCCAGAGGGTTGTAGTTGCACAAAACCACAAACCTGAGTTGTACGACTAAAAGAAAGCGACTAAGTGTGAGAAGTAAATCTCGAGCACAAAATTTATCACTAGCGGAGATCACCAAGAGAGAGACAACGCACCACCACGAGAGAAGGTACCTGGCCGGAGAACCTCGCTTTTCTTCTGAGAAGGCATCTCGCCTCGCCTGACCACACATTGCACGTCCGCATCTGGCCAGCGATCGCCTGAACCGACCCCACCTGAGCCGCCTACCGCCTCGCCTGAACCGGCCCCATCTAAAGTGCGGGAAATGCTCTTGGAGAGCGGGAGAGGAATTAAAATTTCGGAGGGAGGGGGCTGAGGGAGGGAAAAGTGAAAGTTTTAGGGTTTTGGTGCTATCGTGTGGTTAAGAGATCTTTAGAGTGGGATTTCACCGATATTTTTATTAAAACCCCCAAAAAAAAACAAATTATCAAATCTGCTCCCACTCCAAAGTTATAATTATTTCTACCCTAACCGCCCGTGGGCTGGGCGGTCCACTTTTCTCACCTGACCGCCCAGCAGCCGGGCGGTCCACTGTGCATAGCTGACCGCCCAGCAACTGGGCGGTCCAATTTCCATAGCTGACCGCCCAGCAGCTGGGCGGTCCGCTAGTGTTTTTTTTTTTTTTTTTTTTTTTTTAAGATTAGATTAGAGACAATATAAATATAAAGATGCTGAATTCTTAACGCTAAAAGTTCGAATTGTTTTTGTAAATATTAGTTAGATTACTTCTGTGAAGCATATTTATACTAAAATACGCTAAATTACTTGGAATTATGTTAAATTACGTTGAGTTACACTATATTAAGTTAAATTACACTAAATCACATTACATTACGCTAAAATACGGTAAATTACATATGAATAGGGACGATATCTTCACTGAAAAGGCGAAAAACGACGACGAAACTTCAAACGGTCATAAAACGGTGCTCGAGTGTCCGATTTCAGCAAATGAGCACTTTTCGGAAAGCTTAAGAAAATGCGCATGCGTCCGTGCCAGCTATGCTGGATTCCGAAATTCAGAATCGCCAAAAAACAAAGGGAAGAGCCTCAAAACTTGAGTTGAAGTTTCCGATTAAGATTTTCATTTCTATTATTCAATCCAAGTAGTTCAGTAAATTAGTTACATAATGAACTTGTAGAATACCAATTTTTACTATTTTTGAAATTTTTTTACTATTTTTTATGATTCATGAAAGATGGCACAGAATTGGTCTACTTTAGCGTAATTTTGCGTAGTTTAGCGTAATTTACCGTATTTCAGCATAATTAGCGAAGTTATTGTTATTTAGCGTAATTTAGTGTAATTCAACGTAATTTAGCGTATTGAGTAATTTAGCGTATTTTAGCGTATTGAGTAATTTAGCGTATTTTAGCGTATTGCGTAATTTAGCGTATTGAGTAATTTAGCGTATTTTAGCGTACTGAGTAATTTAGCGTATTTTAGCATATTGAGTAATTTAGCGTATTGAGTAATTTAGCGTATTTTAGCGTATTGAGTAGTTTAGCGTATTGAGTAGTTTAGCGTATTTTAGCGTATTGAGTAGTTTAGCGTATTTTAGCGTATTGAGTAGTTTAGCGTATTTTAGCGTATTGAGTAATTTAGCGTATTTTAGCGTATTGAGTAGTTTAGCGTATTGAGTAATTTAGCGTATTTTAGCGTATTGAGTAATTTAGCGTATTTTAGCGTATTGAGTAGTTTAGCGTATTTTAGCATATTGAGTAGTTTAGCGTATTTTAGCGTATTGAGTAATTTAGCGTATTTTAGCGTATTGAGTAGTTTAGCGTATTGAGTAATTTAGCGTATTTTAGCGTATTGAGTAGTTTAGCGTATTGAGTAATTTAGCGTATTTTAGCGTATTGAGTAATTTAGCGTATTTTAGCGTATTGAGTAGTTTAGCGTATTTTAGCATATTGAGTAGTTTAGCGTATTTTAGCGTATTGAGTAATTTAGCGTATTTTAGCGTATTGAGTAGTTTAGCGTATTGAGTAATTTAGCGTATTTTAGCGTATTGAGTAATTTAGCGTATTTTAGCGTATTGAGTAGTTTAGCGTATTTAGTAATTTAGCGTATTTTAGCGTATTGAGTAATTTAGCGTATTTTAGCGTATTGAGTAGTTTAGCGTATTTAGTAATTTAGCGTATTTTAGCGTATTGAGTAATTTAGCGTATTTTAGCGTATTGAGTAATTTAGCGTATTTTAGCGTATTGAGTAGTTTAGCGTATTAAGTAATTTAGCGTATTGAGTAATTTAGCGTATTTTAGCGTATTGAGTAATTTAGCGTATTTTAGCGTATTGAGTAATTTAGCGTATTTTAGCGTATTTTAGTGTCCGATTTCAGCAAATGAGCACTTTTCGGAAAGCTTGAGAATAACTCACTTAAGTAATTTAGCGTATTGAGTAATTTAGTATAACTTAAGATTTTCATTTCGTCGTCGTTTTTCGCCTTTTCAGTGAAGATATCGTCCCTATTCATATGTAATTTACCGTATTTTAGCGTAATGTAATGTGATTTAGTGTAATTTAACTTAATATAGTGTAACTCAACATAATTTAACATAATTCCAAATAATTTAGCATATTTTAGTATAAATATGCTTCACAGAAGTAATCTAACTAATATTTACAAAAAAAATTCGAACTTTTAGCGTTAAGAATTCAGTATCTTGATATTCATATTGTCTCTAATCTAATCTAATCTTTAAAAAAAAAAAAAAAATGCACAGTGGACCGCCCGGCAGCTGGGCGGTCAGGTGGGAAAAGTGGACCGCCCAGCCCACGGGCGGTTAGGGTAGAAAAAAAAATAAAGTTGAAGTGGGAGCAGATTTGATAATTTGTTTTTTTTTGGGGGTTTTAATAAAAATATCGGGGGATTTCAGAAGAAAAAAAGGTGAAGTCCAGAGAGGAAAGACCTATCCACAAATTCACAAAAATTCAAATACTCTAAGGTAACATAATATTTGTGTTTAGATCGGAACCGTCTGATTATCATTCCGCACGAATATTAAAGGATCCTGTGCATTACGTAGGGTTGGATTTAAACAGAAATATTATGTTACCTCGGAGAATAGAGACTCCCTACCATCAGGACCATTCATTACCTATCGGACGGCTCAAATCTTGATATCTACTAATTAGGTAATGCATGTAAAGCAAATATATGAAAAAAAATTAGAAAAATATATTTTCTAATTTTTAACATTTTCTGTGACCAAATTATACTTATAATTGTTAATTTTATAAAATTTCATTATTGTTTGCACATTCAACATATGTAAATATTTGTGAACCGTTCATTTTCACACGAGCGATCGGCAGTCGATCTGCAATGAAATGATTCCAAATTTGTTTTGAAATGATCAAGGAAAAACATTGAACATAACCATAGTAAAAGTTCTAAAATTTGGTTATGTCTAAGCTTCGATCCAACGTGAAATGTTCATAGCCCTTAGATGTTTAGATATTCCGTCAGCCGGATGGATAAGTAAATGAACAAGAAATTAGATCAAACTTTGCTGCAAGGAAATAAATACAGTGCTCTTTAATTTCAACGGTTCCGATCGACCAACAGACGACGTGTTTACGTGCGCCTTCATTAACTCACAAAGCAAGAGTATATGTTTCATAGAACATAAACTCTTGCTTTGTGAGTTAATGAAGGCGCACGTAAACACGTCGTCTGTTGGTCGATCGGAACCGTTGAAATTAAAGAGCACTGTATTTATTTTCTTGCAGCAAAGTTTGATCTAATTTCATGTTCATTTACTTATCCATCCGGCTGACGGAATATCTAAACTATGAACATTTGTAAATCTGAACCGTTCGATTAAAAATGTGCCATCTTGATTATCAATGGACGTCTCCATTTAACAATCCTAGTCATATTTTTTATGTGGATCTATTCAGCGACAGCTGGGTCCCAATTTTCAGTTTAAGAGGACTCTCCAAATTTCTTCCCTGTTGTACTTAGGTTTATTTTCATTTCTCCCTCCAAACTTTTCATTTCAGCTCCCTTTCTACTGTCTCTGACAATTTTGGTGCCCGCCAGTTCTAAAAGTTTCGCCTCCCTCCCGATCCAAACCCTAGATCCCCGTCTCCCCACCTCTCAGTTTTAATTCCCCATCGCGAAAAGGTACCGATTTGTTCTGTCCTCTCTTGTATTTTGCGTTTTGTAAATCTTCATTTACTTCCTATTACGTGTTTGTCTATATCAACTTAGATGGTAACGATATCTCAAATATATCAGCACAATTCGTTCTTTTGATTGAAATTGATCATTTTTTTATTGAGTAACGGTATCTCAAATATATCAGCACAATCCGAGATAGAAGTTCCTTGAATCAAAACTGAAGATCTGTATGTTGCCATTCAAAAAAGAATCGAGAGAGTCTTAATCCGAACAGTTAAGATTTACTAATTAGAATTAACCTTCTTTTAGGTCTTATGATGAAATCTTTGCTAATCGATCTGAACCATTTGCAAATTAATTGCCCATAAACTTAATCATTTAAAAAAAATGCTAAAAACATAACTCCCGTGTAGCAGAAAATTACTAAAATTCCCCTCCTTTTTTTCATATGAACTGAACCAATCCCCTATAAAATTTGTAGTCCAAGGTCTTAACCCACTTGTCTTTGCTTCTTACAGTACTCTATGGTTGTGAAAATGAAATCTCTGAGTTAACCATAGTAAACCTGAACTAGCCTAAATGGGTACTGATAAGTTTTGATGATAACCATAGTAAATTAACCCGGGTACTATTGGCATATGCTGCAAAGTGACAACAGTATCAAATATTGAAACAATTGATATTAGTTTATTCTGTGAAGAAGTTTTTTTGTCACGTTTTGAGAGCTTGAATTATTTATATTGCCTTAAATTGCAAGTATCATATTATTCTCCCAAATTAGGCAATTAAAATTCTTTGGAACTGTAGGAGTTGGATACAAGAGAAGACAATTAATGAAGGAGCGAAGGTGATAGGATGCAAACTAGATAAGGGTGTCGCTCGGCGCTTGGCCTGGCTCCGTTCGTCGCTTGCACATCCTATCTTCGAGTAAGGCACCACTTTCTATCCGGGAGGCCCTTCAAGTATTAAGTTTGATAAGTTTCACATTGCACTTGTACAGTTTAGGTAGATAGGGGAGCAGGTATGATACTGGTACAGGGGACTTTCAAGCATACTTTGTGCAAATATAATAAATATAAGGCATTATTTGCAATTATGGAAAAATACACTGTGCAAACACTATTATTTGGTTTGATGTCTGATTAGTTGCAGACCAGGTTTCAAGTGGGTCTAACTGTCTAAGCCACTGATTTCAATACCAGAAAAGGGTAAAAGCAAGATCAAACTTAGAAAAATCATACAATCAAAGATCCAATTAAGTAATCAAGTTGTCAGAACCAAAGCTAAAAGGATTTTTTGCATAAAGGTCCCTGGTTTTCATTTATTTACATTTCTTGTGATCTTTTCTCTTGATTCAATGGACATATCATTGAGAAATCATTGGATTAATTATTTAATCTCAGATCTAAACTGATGCCTATTTGCAATTTCATCCTCTTTTCTCTTACTTTTTTGCAAACAGATCCTTTAAGATGTTAATATTTAGCAACTTAATGCTATTATATCAACACTTTAACATCATTTCTCTTGCAAATAGGTCCTTCTATTTTGAGGAATTAGCAAAGGAAACATAAGGCGTAACCTTTACTAATCCTTGTGTTTTTTACCTAATTAATCTACTGTTTTTGTATTTTTGCTTCTTTTAAAATCTTTTTATGAAGTTTTTAAACAGATATGGCGAGAGGGGACCATAAGGCTCAACTCTCAAGCCTTCACTTTCTAATTACCTTTAAAAGATATTAAGAGAAGTTTTATAAAAGCACTTTTTGTTTTATTTATTTATATACTGTGTTTTTTTTGTATATATTTTTATAAAAGGAATTTTATTTGAATAAAAGGGATATAATAACAGAAAAAATATAAAAATATAGTAAACAGGATAATATAGTAGAATAACACTATTATTTTTATATCTTTTCTAATAAAGAAAATTAATCAGTAAAGCTTTTATTTATTTTTTAATTTGATCATGGGATGTAGTGTCAACAGATCCATTGATAATTGCAAAATAAAACAGTACTTTTCAAAAACTTCAATTCATAGAGAAATTTGATGCAAAACATAGAGAAATTTTCTTTTATGACCATGTAATAATTTCTTTGTTGAAATCTTTCTTGTAGGACAATAACCATTTTGTATTGTATTTTATTACAAAATATGTTTATTTACATGACCTTGTTAATCTAGTGTACTTATGCATATATATATGATCACTGTTTACTAATTCTATTTACTTATTTTACTCATTCACTAACACTCATATGTTTAAAAACATATATTGCAGGAGGACAAAAGAGTCATTCAAATGAAAGGAAAATAGCATGTATTGCTCGCATTTGTCAAAAATTTTGTATCTAAATTAAATTGATTGGCTTAGTCCAAATACCTAAATTTATGTTTCAATTTGTATTGTTTCATTTTATATTTCGCAATTTAATACTAGCTAATTGTTACTGTGATTTATTTTTATTGCTACAAAGAGAGATCTCAAATAAACATAAACGTTTCTGTCTCCAGGAATTTAACTTTTCCAACGGTACCTCATGGAAATAATAAGTCTATCTATAAAATAATATAAACTGAATCAATACAACATTTCCAACGGCAGAGTGGTTGAGTATTTCCATGAACCTCACTATAAAATAATATAAACAAATTAAACAAAACATTTCCAACGGCAGAGTGGTTGAGTATTTCCATGAACCTCACTATAAAATAATATAAACAAATTAAACAAAACATTTCCAACGGTAGCCCATGGAAATAATATGTCTCCCTACTTCCAACTTATTTCCAACGGCATGGGGAGAGGTATTTCCATGAACCCTCAATAAAATATAATATTTGGTCTGTCTGTCGGATCATGGGTCATGCAAAACAATTTCCAACGGCTGATAGGAAACATTTCCATGCGGAGACAGTAGGGATTTCCAACCGCTACTATTTCCATGAGGCTACCGTTGGAAATTGTTAATGGTGTCAGAAAAAGCAATTTCATTTCCATCGACCCTTCCTCCCGTTGGAAATAACAATTGCTGCCGTTGCAAAAAGCGGAAATTCTAGTAGTGTCTCATCTTATTTATATTTGTTTATCTTTATTTTATAACAACAATAACAATAAAACGCATGCACATGCACCAACTGGGCCGATGGATCAAGCATCCGTTGATGTCCCAGCTATGACTAGTTTATTCATGGTAAAAAAAGCCCTGTGATATCATAGAAATAATTAGTAATACGAGATAACATCTTTACATTTCAATACCCTCCTTTCACGCCCCCACTTTATATAAATAATCTGACACTACTACAAAAAACACGATTATATACGGTTCGAAAAGCTAATGACATACAGTTTCATGACCATGTCACTGGGGTTGTGTATATATACGTGCTGCCATGTCTTGTTCATATTCTTTTTTAGGTAATATAACTTGATGCTGCGTATGTACTTCCGGAATAAATAACTTCAGATTTGACTGTTTAAAAAAACTTGTAATAATATTTGAGGAAAGTGGGAGACACAAAATTATTGACGATATTTTCAGTGCCATAGATGTCAAAATTTGACTGCTTCATAAAATTGTAATAATCAAGATTTGATTGCTTCAAAAAACTTCAGATAGATGTGTATATGACCATATTTAAAAAATTAAGGAGAATTTCAGTGTCACAGATGTCAAAATTTCTTCTTACATTTCTATTTCAAAATTTGAAATTCAACTATTGATCTTGTTTTTTTCTCGAGAGATTCGTACACATAAAATTTGATGATATTTGTTAGTTCCATTTTTAATATATCCATCACCCGGATAAATATATTTGCGATCCTTTGTTTGCTAGATCGAATACAAGCATGTTTTATATCTTCACAAAGAGTTGATTGGTTGCCAAAAAGTAAAAAAAGGAGTTCAATTGGCGATTAATTACTATAGATCCAAACTATAGCAATTATTTTAATTGTGACAATTGGGTAATCAAGTGAACACCATCTTCTTCTTTTTCCTTTTTGCAATATCAATACTTAGTTAGATCCAGAATTTAATATTCTTTTGTTGGTACATATATCATGTATTATACAAGAGTCATATAAGATGAACGAGTTAGACCTAAATTTCAAAAGAGAACATAAAAGGCAGGGGCAATATCATGTATATATTTAAAAAATTGAACATTAGGTATTTTTGTCATTAAAATACCTATATAATATTTATCCATCTAAAATATAAAAATTATAATATTCACACTTTTAAAATTTTAAAATTATTGGCTTATTTTTCCCCTTCAAATTTTAAAATATACGAATTTGAAATATCATGATTTTGTGAGAAGTTGCACGCGCGGCTCCGGACCTTCCGATTGTTTTATAGTTCTTATTGCACAAGAGTTTAAATATCCCTTTTAGAAATCCACTAGTTTGTACGCACGTCACTGCACGAAACCAAACCACATGGAGGGAATATTTCTAGCACAAAGTCAACTTCGATCAAGCAGATCTGAGGTCTCTATTCATTTTATTTTATTTTATTTTATTTGTTCAGTTGATCCCATGCTGCCGACATCTCTCATGGAGGAAAAGTATCATAAATGGCACTGGTATCAAGTACTGTCAGAATATCAGCACATGTAGTATCACACGGAACTATAAATGTCAACTGCGTAACTGTTTATTTGTATTAATTAGTCAAGCTGAATTACAGATCTCGAAGTTGTACTAAACGACAATAGGAAATGATTAATTAACATAGTTGTTGGAATGAGAAATAATCTTCCGATATCCTTCTTATGAATAAGCTACTTTATATATAAGTTATCCTTGAATCATTGACTTTTTAATCAGGTCCCAATGCTGTTGCCCCTATTAATTAGAAAAATATTAAAAATAATGCAGACATGTATCAAGCATGATGTTTTTAGATGCTATATGCCTTTTCCACGTCTTATTGAGTTTTTTTTTTTTTTTTTTTAAAACTTGACAGTGGCTGCCAAGTTGTATATATGTATTAAATAAAACAATCCAGTACATCCTTACCCGCAAGGTAGGCACCCACGTACACTCCACATGTCTTATTGAATTATGATTATTTTTATCATTTACTTATCTTTAAAGTATGGTCTTGTCTTCTAGAGATGTCAAGAGGTAGATATACTTCACTCATCAAATTTAAATTTAAGTTTTTTGTCAATCTAAACCAAAATAGTTGTATCGGCAGATCAGATCTTAATTTGTATGACCCATTAATTTATTTAAAGATTATCTACAAGATTTAAAATCAAAATCAAGAGATGGATGTCAAGTTGTGTTATTCAATTTCTATAATTTAGATAATTACGCCAATTGTATATAATTACTCTTCAAATAATTAATTTTTGTGTGAAAGATATAAATTCGAAATCAAACTCTAAGTAAATGCTCAAAAGAAAATACATGACTTAAGTGAGTGAAAGAATAAGTTTATATAATTTAATGGCAAATAGGAAAGGTAAAATGCTTTATTTAAAAATATAAATTTCTTGTTAGAAAAGAGTGTCTATTATATTTAACATATAATTGGGTTATTGTATGGTCCCCATCTAAGATTTTTTTATATTTAATAAGTGTTGAATTAATATTATAATAAAAAAATAAAAAAATATATATTTAATAGGCGTATCGTATCTGAAAATTTTTAAAATTATCTTATCGCCGTAGCCGTATCATATCCAATACGATACCCGTACCCGTATCCATGCAACATATATAGCCCTTAACAAACAAAATCAACTGAAAAACAAAACACAACAATAATACATCATGCTTGATCATTATAATAAGAAAAGGTTAGTGCAAATTACTCAGTATTAGTTAATAATTGAATATTTTTGGCCCTAATAAATAAACAAAGTTGATAGGTGTGGAAATAATTTACACCCTTTTACGATATTAAGTTGAGTCTTACTTCATTAGTTTTTTCATAATAATATCGCATGACTCGTCATGAGAAAGGGGTCATTGACATTCTCATATCTATTATAACAAAAACTTTGTCAAGTCATAATGGCGCGTATTCATGTGACATGGAAGATACTTTCAGAATATGTCCTTGCACATCTAATGGCGTATTTATTATTAGTATGTAATTACTACCATACTTGCAAAATGAAGCCATAACATTGCCATCTAATTTGAATTAGCCAAAATTTTGAAAATATTTCGTAAAGAGCAAAGTGAATTTGATGTGATTAATTGGAATCGAACGGATAAATTCACATGTTAGATAATTATTATATTAGTTTGGGACAATGATAACAAAGTTGGACTACTCTCTCCTAACTATTCAATATTAAAGTAGGACATGTTTATTTCTTCAAGCTGGCCTTTTAGCAATTAAAGTGAAACAATTGTGATATTGGCTCTTAGAGAATCCAAAAGTCATATATATGTACTCCAACAAATTAAGTTGCGTAAATACGATACAAGCTGGTATTGATTCATGTATGATAAATAATACTTGTATCATGTATGATAAAATATAGCGATACAAGCATTTTAAAAATCTTAAAAGTAGCTAGGCTTCTCCATTTGTAATTTATTTTTTATATTTTATTATTTTAATGGAGCTTCACATGATTGCCCTCTTGCGCTAACCTTTTCCCATAAGTCTCCTCTTGCGAATCGAGTGCACATCCCTTCCATTTCTCTATTTTATGAAATCTAGCGTCTCTGAATTGTTCTAGTCTTTCTATTGTGTAGACACATCAGCGCATTTCTATTGTATAGACACATCAGCGCACCAACAACCACTACAGTAGAAATGTTGATTAATTAAACACAGTTATAAATTAGGGTTGTACACGGTTTAACAACCATGTCCGCAGGCATCGTGTATGAAAATATCGGTAAAAATAAGATTGTAGAACCGTGTACGCAAAAATATTCATACACGGTTTATAAGTTAAAATCGTGTATAAAAACGCCAAGCATACACAATTTTAATTAAAAAAACCGTGTATAATTCATATATTTTTTTAAATACCAATCAAATCTGACCTAGATCTGAATTCAATTTAAACACTACATTTACCAATATACCAAAACACTAAACTAAATTTAAAAAAACTATGAATTTAAACACTACACATACCAAAAACATTGCATTTACCAATATAAACTGCATTTACCAATATAAACAACATTTACAATTACATCACATATTATTAGTTACATGAACAACATTCTAACTAAAATAATGAAAATACAGCAAAAAAAACCCTAGATCTAAGATGTTATACATTTAAATGAACAATGTCTTCAAGAAAAAGTATGGCAAAAGAGTACAAAAGAAAATTAGAAAGGAGAAAAACATAATCAGAAACTTCAACTCAAGTTTTGAAGCCCTTCTCTTTGCTTTTTCGATGTGATGAAACACATTTTTAATGCGTTACACGAATTGGGGTAGAATGTTGAAATCAGACACTCAAGCGAAATGTTATGCCCGTTTTAAGTTTTTTTTTTTGTCTCTGATCGCCTTCTGAGTGAAGATGCATTACTTGTTTAGAAGAGATGCCTCAGAGAAATATAGGGAATAAATGCTTTAGAAATGATAGAAGTATCTTAGAAAAGTTAGATAGAGATGTATTATAACAGGAAGGCACGAATCAATGACTTGAAAAATTTTGTGTTTCTTTCATCACACACGGATCATACAATAAAACCGTGTATAATTACAAGGATGATTTTTTTCAGAAATTTTTTGGGGAACATTTATGCACGGTTAGTAGAAAGAAAACCGTGTACAATTGTTGGAGCTCATTCATACAAAGTTAATTAAAATAGAACCGTGTGCAATTGTTTCCAATCATACACAGTTTCTTAATAAGAAACTGTGTATGAATGTTGAAGCACATTTATACGTGGTTCTGTTTTAATTAACCGTGTACATTAGAGCTTATTTTCGGAGCCGCGCCTTCTTGCTTTAGACACAGATTTAGTGGATGTTTCTCACATCCGTATATATATGATGTACCGTGTATAATTAGCGTTTTTGTTGCAGTGAACAATGGTCCTGCCAAATATCATGATGTATTTTTTTGGCTCGATTTAATGCGGCACGTTAATTACAATTAATCTTTGTTGTGTTAATCTCCAACAATTAGACAGGTGGGGTGCTAGATAGGAACCGGTCCGACATTTTTATTAATATCCAAAGTTTAATACAAATTATTAATTATACTCAAAATCGGATCAATTATCGAAATATACCCAAGCCGGCCATTTTCTGGCCGGCTATGTTCCCACCCTAATCCGGCCAGAAAATGGCCGGCTATGTACCTTTTTTTTTTTTTTTTCCGCATTTCACCCTTTATATACCCCTTTTTCTCTCTCTCCTCTCACAATTCTCCCATCTTCAACCGAATTTTCTCTCTTTAAGGTAATTTTTTTTTTATCTAATTTAATTTTTAATTTATTTATTTTAGGGTTTAGGATTTAGGTTTTAGGTGTTATAATTTAGATTATGTTGTTGTAATTTAGTGTAATTAGCTAAGTTAACCAATATTTAGTGTATTTTGGTCATTTTGACCATAATTAGGCTTATTAAGGGTAATTTTACCGAAATTAGCATAATTGACCAATATTTAGGGTATTTTGGCATTTTTACCATAATTAGGCTGATTAAGCGTAGTTTTACCGAAATTAGCACGTTTGACCAATATTTAGGGTATTTTGGTCTTTTTTACCATAATTAGGCTAATTAAGCGTAATTTAGTGTAATTAGCACAGATGACCAATATTTAGGGTATTTTGGCCTTTTTTACCATAGTTATGCTGATTAAGCGCAATTTTATCGAAATTAGCACGTTTGACCAATTTTTAGGGTATTTTGGTCTTTTTTTACCATAATTAGGCTGATAAGCGTAATTTAGTGTAATTAGCACAGATGACCAGTATTTAGGGTATTTTGGTCTTTTTTTTACCATAATTAGGCTAATTAAGCGTAATTTAGTGTAATTAGCACAGATGACCAATATTTAGGGTATTTTGGTCTTTTTTACCATAATTAGGCTGATTAAGCGTAATTTAGTTTAATTAGCACAGATGACCAATATTTAGGGTATTTTGGCCTTTTTTACCATAATTAGGCTGATCAAGCGTAATTTCACCGAATTTAGGTTATTTTAGATATCAGGATGCCTAGAGCACGGCCTACCCAGCGTCCAGTAGTGCTGGGAAAGAAGAACTGGAGACGGCTTGGGTACCGCACCCTCAAGAAGAATGCGAATGTGGTTGAGGATGCCGGGCATGGTGGAAAGATCATCGGTATGCTGCGAGACGCCAGAGAGAACATCAACTGGCGTGAGATAGATCCGTAGGAGCCCGATCCGAGCCCGGTTCTGTTAGATGATATGCCATCTTCCCCCGATTCACATCCAGAGTGGGACTACCATCGTTGGGTATTGTCCGACATTGGGTGGACGGCATGGTACGACGAGCATGGACGTCCGGTGCAGCCTTATGTATGTCATACTTCAGTATCTGTCAGGTTTTAATAAATTTCTTCCTTCAGATCAAATTTAATAATTTATGTGTATGATTGCAGGGTCCAGCAGAGATGCCACCACAGCCACCACCTGCGGAGACCGAGACTTCTAAGTACGAGTCCCTCTCGTGCAGTCTCCATGAGTTCGAGGAGATCATGTCGGCACCGACATGGCCCCGATATGGCACAGAGATGCCGCATGATGGAGAGGCTAGTGGTAGCGGGTCTTATACTCAGCCTGCATTTGGGACTGAGTTCGCCGCATCTATCTTCAGTACACCTCCGCCAGTACCACCAGTCTCCACAGGCGATGCCAGATGGGATACCGCCGAGCAGATACTGAGGTCTGCCGATGCCCTAGATGAGCCCGAGAGAGACGAAGGCTGGCCGCGCTGGCGCCGGGCGAACGCCGGAGTACCGCCTCGGCGATATTCCCCCTCTCCGTTTTAGTTGTATTTTTACTAGTTTTGTACTATTTATATTTGATATATTATTTATGTTTGGTATATTTGAATTATCCTATATTTTTTTGTTCTTGTGTATGTGTGCTTTTATGGTACTATTTTTATATTTTACCGATCAAAATAAATTATCATGATAATGCTAAACAGAAAATATAACAACATTAAAATAGTAGCACAACATAAAAAATAGTAGCACAATATAGCGTATTTCAATTAATATAGCGTATTGTAAAGTAATGTAATGTAATTTAGCGTAATTTAACATAATATAGTGTTATTCAATATAATTTCAATTAATATAGCATATTTTAGTATAAATATGCTAATTATATATCAAAAGAAGTAATATAACAAATAATTGAAACAAAAAATTTCAAATTTTCAGTGTTAAATTTCAATACTTTGATCTTCATAGTGTCTCTCTCTAAAAAACGGGAAAAAAAAAAAAAGGTACATAGCCGGCCATTTTTTGGCCGGCTTAGCACTACTAGAATCTGAGTTTATTGCATGGTTAGAACTAGTTTGTTGCAAGGTAATGACGGCCCATGCAAAAGAAATGGCTTTTCTGAATTCGTCAGAGTTGTTGCAAGGCTAAGCCCATGCAACATATCTGCCATGCAACTGTGTGATCTGCAACCATGCAACTGTTTTCTATCTCCCCTTGCAAATACTTTATGAAGGTCAGATATTATAATTAATTGGAGTTCCATGCAACAACTCATCTATCTCCCCTTGCAAATACTTTATGAATGTGAGATATTATAATTAATTGCAGGCCCATGCAACAACTCATCTATCTCCCCTTGCAAATACTTTATGAAATGTGAGATATTATAATTAATTGGAGGTCCATGCAACAACTCATCTATCTCCCCTTGCAAATACTTTATGAATGTGAGATATTATAATTAATTGCAGGCCCATGCAACAACTCATCTATCTCCCCTTGCAAATACTTTATGAATGTGAGATATTATAATTAATTGGAGGTCCATGCAACAACTCATCTATCTCCCCTTGCAAATACTTTATGAATGTGAGATATTATAATTAATTGCAGGTCCATGCAACTACTTAACCCCATGCCCATGCAACTACTTAACCCCATGTTTATAGTATATTTTATTGAAGGTCCCTGCGAGTAGTCCAATTGCATGGGCATCTTATCGTTAATTGCATGGCCTCCCCCTTGCAATTGTTTAGTTCCTGGAGACAGATGCACTTCTGTTTATTTGATATCTCCTTGTAAATGAAGAATTTTATTATAAATCAACAACATGAATAATAGCAGTATATAAGAATTCAATACCTTGATAACTAATTAAATTTTATCATTTACAACAAGCCTCACCAAAATAATTGGGAAACAAATATAATTGTTATGTTCTTTGTGACACAACACACATACAACTATTGATTCACCAATATTAAAACTCTTGATCGGAAGCATTGGGGGCATAAAAACCAAATTCATCCTCACCTAGGTCCATGTACAACTCTTCGTCACTTACCTCAATTGGGTTGTCCTCAAACTCATCCTCACCTTGCGACATCGTATCTTCTACTAGGTCGAACTCGTCTTCTTGAGGGGCCATACCATCCCAATCAAATTCTTGACCATTTGAAACCTCGATTGCGTGATCCGGCATTTCATCTTGGAAAAATTCTAGGTTTGCTAATTCGATGTCGTCCTCGGAACGAAACCTCCCCTTCGCACTAGTTTTCATTGCCACCCACCATTGACGTCTTTCAATTTTATCCGATGCATAAGGAAGATAGAATACTTGGATTGCTTGAGGTGCCAATACAAATGGTTCATAATTTTTAAGGCGAGAAGCGTGGTTAACCTCAACAATTCCATGTTGGATGTCCACCCTTACACCGTTTGTTATGTCAAATCAATTACGCTTAAAGAGAACGACCTTGTTGAGTCCATCGTAATCTAGCTCAATTACCTCTTGGAGAAGTCCATAGTAGTCTTGTGGTGTGGCAATTCCATCGCATTCCCCTTTAATGCAAACACCGCTACTCTTTGTTGACTTGTTTTCCCCATATGCTTCCGTGTGAAATCGATAGCCGTTTACTTCGTACCCTTCATAGCAATCCGCTTGTTTTTGCGGCATGAGTCCTGCCCTTCGGATGTAGGGGTCGCAATCATGATCAGATAGTACCTTCTTCCGTAGCCAATCCGCGAAGCCATCTTCACGAACTTTGTCCAAATGGAGTGGGGATCTGGCTTGTCCAGAGCTTAGCATGCATGCATCGAACTCTCTACACATTCCAACATGTCAAAATACAAGAGATTAAGTTTTTGTTTATAATTTGTAATTTTGAATTCATCAAAATAAACATTTTATAAGATTGTACCCTAGGAATTTATTTTTTATCTCGGGACAATTGAGGATAACATATGTGTGTGCAGCTTTAAGTTCCTTGTCATCGAGAGTCCTTCGACTTGGCCGTGTGAAGAAACGGCCCGCGGTATCAAATATCGATATACGTCTCCGCGGAGGGTTACTTGTTCCAACCCCTTGTGGGTTAGTGTTAGAGTTCTCTGCAAAATAAAGTGAGCAAAATGCACCAATTTCTTTAACAATTGTAGCCTCGACGATTGAACCCTCAACTTTTGCCTTGTTCGTGACTCTCATCCTCTGTTCTTTGTTTCGTCTGTAATAAAAATATTGGTTTATATGTTGAAGCATTGAGTGAGCTAAGTGTTTCATCATTGAATCAAAACAAAGAGATAAAAAAAAACACACCTTTCACAAGGATACATCCATCGAGCCCCTACGGGTCCACCCAATCTAGCCTCGTGACAGACATGGACCACCAGATGCTCCATAGAATCGAAAAATCCCGGCGGGAATATCTTTTCCATTTTGCACATGGTGAGCACAATATCTTTTTCCAATTGGTCGATACGGGAAGGATCAAGCTCCTTGGCACAAATCTCTCTAAAGAAACTTGAAATCTCGCACAAAACATCCCATACGGTATCAGGGACAGTCTCGAAATGCGACAGGAAGAAGTCACTCCATGAACACATGCAAATCATGGCTCTTTAGCCCGGTTAGGGTGTTTGTTTTGAGGTTCACACACCTTGACCAACTCGATGCGTAGCCATCGGGAACTTGACATTCTCCTCAAGCCATATTAAAACCTGCCTCTTATGTTGTGGAGAGACTGTGAAGGGAGCCTTTGGTTTTCGTAGCTTTCCCGGGTTATCCAAATCTGGAGTTAAGTGTTGATTGGCACGATTGCAAAGGAGAGCCAAATCCTTCCGTGCTTTTTCATTATCCTTGTTTTTAGTCCCCATGCCCAGAAGTGTGTAAATCAAATTTTCTGCGAAATTTTTCTCCAAATGCATCATGTCAATGTTGTGCGGCAACATATTGTTTTTCCAATAGGGCAAGCTCCAAAAAATACTCTTCTTTTGCCAATGGTGTGTTTGACCGTAACCTTCCAACTGGTCAAGACCATTTTTTTTACCCCATTTCATCCCCTCTAGTCTACTCACCATCGCGAGCCGCTCATCTCCCGTTACTCTTCGTGGCGGCCGATCAAAATCGACCATACCTTTTAAGAAATTTTTCTTATCGCGGCGAAATGGGTGATCTAGAGGCAAAAAACATCTATGACAGCCGAACCATGTAAATTTCCCACCATGCTTTAGTCGGAATGCCTTTGTTGCACCCATGCAATGAAAACATGCCAATCGGCCTTTAGTACCCCACCCACTTAGCATCTCGTACGCGGGGTAATCGTTTATCGACCAAAGAAGTGTTGCACGCATGTTGAAATTCTATTTTTTAGATTCATCCCATGTAAGTTCTCCATCCTTCCACAATTTGTTCAATTCGTCAATTAGAGGTTCAAGAAGAATATCAATGTCCCGACCCGGATGCTTAGGTCCAGGAATGACCAGTGCGAGGAACATGCTATCTTCTTTCATTATCATACCCGGTGGTAAATTATACGGAAAAACAAGTACCGGCCAACATGAATATGGAGACGCATTTGAGGTGAATGGCATGAATCCATCCGTCGTTATCCCCAACCAAACATTTCTCACCTCTTTGGCAAAAGCCGGATATTTCCGTGCGAAGTGCTTCCAAGCTTCACCATCAGCCGGGTGCACCATAATCCCGGGCTTCTCACGAAAACCTTCCTTATGCCATCTCATTTTCACCGCATTTGTTCGTGTCATGTACAACTTTTGCAATCTTGGGGTGATAGGTAGATAACGAAGTTGTTTGCAGGGAACCGGTTTTGCATTCTTATTATGTCCCAGTGGCTTATATCTCGGTGTACCACATTCATCACAATGTGTCTTGTCCTTGTTCGCATCGTTGTAATAAAGCATACAAAAGTTTGGGCATACGTCTATGTTCTTATGCTCCATCCCTAGCGGCTCGACCAATCGCTTGGCTTGATAAAAGTTTTCCGGCATTTTTTCACTAGGCGGAAGCATGCTTTTGATAAGACCCATCATCCCATCGAAGCATTTTTGGCTCAATTGGTGTTCCGACTTCAATGCGAGTGCTTGTGTCACGGCCGATAAGATTGTGTGTGATTCACATTTCATTGGACCCGTCATGTTCTCTTCCCAAAGCGGTGTTTCCGATGCGGCTAGCATGTCGAAGAATTTTTTAGCCATTCCGGTAGGTCTATCCTCCTCCCAATCGAAATTTTGGCCAGCGGCCGCCCGTACCATATCACCTCCGACATGATAATTGTCATCGTTTTGGGAAATTGGTGGATTTTCCGGGGCATTGAGAGATGAGTTTGTACGTTCCTCTCCGTGTGAATGCCAATGTTCATATCCTTCTCGAAATCCGGATTGGTAAAGATGTATTCTCACGGTTTGCAAGTCTTTGTTGTAGAGGTTTTCGCATTTCTTACATGGACAAGGGATACATTCTTTGCCATTGAGGACAGTCACAACCGAGGGCTTGGAACAAGCTACATCTACAAATTCTTTCACCCCCTTTATGAACTCGGGTAGAATCCCTCATTTGGGATTTAGTCGGTTGTACATCCATCGACGATCCGTTGCCATTTTACTAGTTAATTGTTGGAAGAGAGGAATGAGTTAGCCACTAAGTATTGCTGGTGTTTAATTACATATACATTTGAAATATGGACATAGTTTCTCATAGTCTAATTTGGGATCTTGTTGAGTGGCAGCAGCAAATGGAAGAAATTGATGACCATCAATTTAATTTTTTCACAATTAATAGAAGGGTTGAGCCAATTAGTTAGGATATACAATTAATTTTCGGTAAATGGAGAATTACTTACACTAGGTATCGTTGAGCTAATTAGACAGTGTTGACAAGTTGAGGATATGGTTGGGCCCTTTGAACGTGCCTTGGACAGGGAGAACGGCAAGAATCAGTGGAGATGCGATTTTGGGTTGAGCTGGGAGCAACTCTGCCGATCCAGTGTCAGAATAGCAAAGGTGAGAGAGAGGTGGGTGCCATTCCGACTCCTTGGGGGGGGGGGAAACGTTGTGCGGCTTATATTTTTAGATAAAAGGCTTCTCACCGCTTAAAACGGAAAGAATGCCCCCCGATTCCAGAGAGCAATTATTATTTGTATTGGTATACCCATGTAAATAATGGCACCTATAAGGTGAGTTAAATACTAATTTCATCGCGTACCCACAGTGTACGCATCATATTAAACACAACCATATAGTTTCAAACTACTACTGTAAAAATTAAACAAGGTAACACATCCTACATTAGCAAGCTGACACATCCTACATTAGCATGCTACTTTGTTCATTTAATGTAAACAAGGGAACGCATCCTAGATATGCATGCTACATTAGCATGCTACATTAGCATCCTACATTAGCATCCTACATTAGCATGCTACATTTAATATAAACAAGGTAATACATACTACATTAACATGCCGAAACCAGGTAAAAATTAATTGTTTTCTCATCAAAATACTACTTTGTTCATTATAGTTATTACAAATCCAGATGACACATTGCCAATTCAACCTTTGGCACGTGAATTCTCGGGGTCCTCTCCCCCCCCATTTGCTGAGTCACCAGCATGTCCCCTGGATGACCCCTCCTACAAAGTAAAAAAAAATTAAATGAATTAACAAAGCTACTTAATTAGTTGTTTTCAGCAGTAAAGTGTAACCATCGCGCGATATGGAACCTACATTAGGCGGTGGAAGAGTTTGACCATGAAGCCGGAAGAGCGCCGCAATACATTCTCTGTTGTATTCGTCGTTCTTCTTTTGCCTTTCAAAATCTTCCCTGTGCCGCTTCTCTTGGGCCGCAAGCTCGCTAGCAAACGCTCTTCGTTCTTCTGCCAGTTTGGCGGCAAGCAACTCTGCCACCTGTGCCTTTGTGAACCTTTCCCGTTCACTTTCAGCCGACGTGGCTGTGCTCCTGCCAGCATCCGACATGGTTGCATCCTCTGCAGCCAATGCTCGGTTGACTCTGCATGTCCTCGACCGGTTTCCAAAGCCGAACAACCGGCCACGACCATCCTCGCCATCTACAGCAAGCTCCCAAAGGCACTCATCTGTCAGCACCTCCCCATAAGTACGCTTGAGGTCCTCAAATTTCTGCTGCATTTGGGAAGAAAATAGTAATTAATAGAACAATCAAAGAAAAAAAAAAATTATAGCAGCTTAGTTAACCTTGGAGTACAAAAGCTAATTTAGGCAGATTAAAACTTAAACAAAAACAAAATTGATTTAGTACAGTTTTTGTTGAATAAAATTCAGAAACTAGAAATTTACCATCTTTAGTTGTGCCTTCTCGTTTACGTACAGTTAAGATGTGAAATCAAAAAAGTAAAAAAATTCTAAAATAACAAAACCCCTTTCCAAGTTCTGACCAGCAGTATTAAATGAACAGTTTGGGAGTCTCTATCACTGTAATTTCCATTTCCCCCCCGGTTGGTTGCATAAACCCCAACTCATTAACAAAACCCTAAATCAAAAGTCATTACCGCTTGACATTGATTCCGGTAGGCGCCGATCTAGTAGAGAGAAGAGAGACGTCGGTGCTTCGGGCAGGCGACGGCGGCTTAGACCCTAGCGGTGGAAGGGTTTGGAGGCAGGTGACCGGGAATGGAGGCAGGCAGAGAAGATCGACGTCGGTGAATCGGAATGGCGACGGCGACTTAGATCGAAGCGGTGGACGGAATGGAGGCGGTGGAAGAGCGACCGTCGGCTATTTGGTAGAGAGGGGGAGAGGAGAGTGGGAGAGGAGAGGGAATGGAGGCTTTGATTTTCGAATTTGGTTTTGAAAAATATGCTAAGTCCGGAGTTCTATCTAGTGAGGGGTCGTAACTCGTAAATGAATACGCATCCTCTGCATTATCGCACCATTCGGTGGTAGATTATGAACCGCACGATCATATTTCGTAAGAATCATGTCCAATCCTATAACGCATGTGTACTTTAATATTAGTGCGGATCTCTCTCCAGACGGTTCATATCGGAAATTGTCAATTCGAGTTAATGCAGAGGATCCGAATCGTCATAAATTGGGAGACCTACACAAGAAGGCTTTGGCCTCAGGCAACATCAAAAGTCGAGTTAGATCTGAGCGGTTCGCTCAAATCCAAGCCCGAATATTGAAGCATCATTAGCAGCATCAACAGTCGAATTTGAAAGGAAATATTTCGTTACTTCAGGGATTTGTCACTCTATACACAGCAGCTTTCCAAATGAGAAGATCAAGACCATTCCTCACCAATCGGAGGGCATATGATCTGCAGTCACTGTTAATTAGGTACTGATATGAACAGAAACTAGTATGAAAAAACATCCAAAAATTCCCTAATAATTTCTAAACTCATATATGGGAATAAGATACTTAACAACATAATTTTGTAAAGTTACCACTTTTTTTGCACCCTCAAATAATTAAGAAAAATTATGACCGTTCATTTTTAAATTAATTTTGGACGGTTGATCTGCGATGAAATGACCCAAATTTTATTATCATATGATCAGCATATAACACTGAACATAACCAATACAAATTATAGCACGTTCCATTATGTCTTGGTGTCGATCAGCCGCGAAGTTTTTGTGGCCATTTGATGGTTCGATATTCGATCAAATGGATGGAGTGGTAAACAAGAACGTTAATCGGTGAAACTTGCCAACAATATAATAAACGTAGTGGTCTTCAATTTCAACGGTTATGATCAATTACCGCACGGTTTATTTCATTGCGGCTTCATTATCTCGCGTTACAAGAGTTCATGTCTCATAGTCATATATAGAGGATGTGATCCACATAGAACAATATGCATGTAAGAAAAATATAATTTGATGTGCAAAATTAATTTAATTATGCAATTAACTATAACATTAGCATGTATTGATGTGAAAATTTAATTATTATTAATGCTTGGGGGATGGAAATTTTTTTGTTGCATTGTTTGCAACTCACTAATTACACATAAATGACTAATCATATATATATTACAAGTGCTACTTCAAAGAATAACAAGGATAGTCTTTTAACTGTATGTACAAATTAAACTAAAAAAAAACACATTTTTTTTTAATTACTAACATAAAATTAATTACAAAGTAAAATACTTTGTAATTAAACCCAATTCATAATAATTTTACTTTGTAATTAATTACAAAGTATTTTGGACAACTCACTTCACTGCCATAACACTAATTGTTTTAATAATGGGTACACTGTCGAAAATTTAAAGAGAGCATAAATCACTAAGTGCAGCGCACGGCGTACATAATCCAATACAATTTTATGAGGTCACTTACTTGCATGAAGCCATAACCGTCATGTTTCTAAGACCAAATGGGCGCCAGTGCCGAAATTCCATTTTCCCCCCAATCCGATCAGATGCATATTTCGGTCCCCGCTCAAACTCTCTAAAACGAGGTTAACCTCTGGGATATCGCACACCTTGCACATTGCCAATACAAAATATCAACCGTACAAAACAGATCTGCAAGAATCTCAACTCTCACAGATCTTATAGGATCATGACACGATGGCCAAGCAAAATATGAAATGAATCAGAGGTCATTTCGGTTCTACCCAGCCAAGGCCTTATACCCAAATGTGTGAAATCGATTTGAGAGAGAGAAACACTTCCACCCTATTTTCTCAAAACCGGCGCTCTCTAATCTCTATCCCTCTCTCTTTTATGCCGCTCATCTACCACTGAAGTTCACTGTAAAAATCTCGAAGTATGTAACTCGATCTCTCTCCAGATCACTCTCGTTTACTAGGAGTAAGGCCTTCGGTACATCGTCTCCTACCTCCTTATCTCTCTTTTTCCTCTTGTTTTGAGAATGTCAGAATTAAAGTAATGAAGAAAAAGAAGCTAATTTGGGCATCTTTGCTTCTAATTAGGCCCCTTCTGCTCATTTTTTTTTGGAAAATTAGCCTAATTCGGCATTGTCAGGTTCTACCCTAAATCTATGCCTGTGCTAGCTTTTACTCGTACTTTCAGTTAGTGGACTGAATTAGGTTGCAATTTGGTGCCAAATTTTCGAATCCCTAACCAGACCAGTGGTGGAACTACTATTTCAAGGTAGTACTCAAAGCTGAAGGTTTAATTACAATTTCCTGAATTTGTCTTCAACAATTAAGTGATTAAATGATTACATGAATAGTTGAAACATCAAATAGAGGAGTTATTTGATGTTTGTTGCAGTAAGACATTGGAAATGGTTAATTTAAAAATGGTGACTCATGTTATTGTGGCATTAAGATGTGAGGACCTATTTAGTCAGAACCATTAATTGTCATATATGAAGTGACTCATGTTATTGTGGCATTAAGATGTGAGGTCCCATCGTAACATTATGAATAAGGGTGAGATTTTATATTTTTTGGATCCGGTAATTAATGTCATACACTTTTTTTGTTGAGTTGGTAATTTGGAACCATTAGAATAGAGAACTAAACATAGTTGCAGATGTCTTCTATTTTTCTTTCTTGTAAGGTTGTAATAAGTTGATATTTTACTATTGTTGGTGACTTTGTGCTTATATAATTTCGTAGTTATTGATGGCAACAGTTCCGCTCTATATATGTTAGTCCTGTTGATGGTATTGGAATGGTTGATCATTTGATAGGAACTTGCACAGGTCGAGGTGTTTTGTAGATCTCGTAAGTACTAGTTTGCCGTGGAGACTTTAATTGAAGTCCATGCTCAATTGTGTTATTTGTAAATTTTCCCTTTTTTAATTTTCTTGGAATGTTTGCAGCTAGGACTTTGCAAACAAAAGAAAAAACTGGAGAGGACTTTTACTCATAAGAAAAACAGCAGTCTGGATAAAATGGACAGTGTATGATCTTTGCATATTTAGTTGCTTGCACCTGGATTCTTGTACAACTTAATTAAAGGTAATTTGTTCAATCCTATAAATTAACTTGGGTTATTTTTGTGATGCGTTGTAATTATTTATTACTATTGTTGGAGAAATACTTGAATGTTGGTGATTTCGTACTTTAATAGGTAGTGAAGGGTAATATTTCCCCTCCATATATTCTGGTCGTGTTGATGGGATATCTGAAAGGTTAACCATTTGTTGGAGTCTAAGTCGTGGGGGATGTGTTTTCTTAGAATATATAAGTACTAGTCTTGTATGTTGAGACTATTTTTTCTTCATCTCTAAGTTTTAGTTTATGTTGAGACTATATTGAAGGTTCATTCCCATGTTTACATCAGGTTAAATTTTTGGTTGAAATTCTGTTCGTAATTTATTATTCTGTAAAAACATTTATATTGTGTTTATCCTGACTTAGTTTCTGCAGTGGTATGAATTACTTTGCAATTTGGTGCCAATTGGACTTTTGCCTCTTAGACCAGTAGCGTAACTGTTTTCAAGGAATTATGTTGCATGGGTAGAGATAACAAATTTGGCGCCAATTATTCTAACTAGGAATATCTCTTCTCAATTAGGCTTACATGGGTAGGGATAACTCAATAACTCAATATATAATTATTAGCCAAGTACATGAGAATTAATTTGTGCATGTACCTGATGAGTTTGCTAATTAAACAATTGCATGTACCTGATGAGTCTTACTTAATTTACTGGACACTAATTAAGTTTTACATCAAACTTTTAATTTGTAAATAACATCATATTTCTTCCCTTGTTAGCAAAGGTGAAATGGCTCCCCAGAAAAAATCTCGAGTGGCAAGATCAAAAGCTACCAAATACACAAAGAGGAAACGTAGTGCAGACCTCCCAATAGATGTCGGTGACAGTTTGAATGCTGCACCCGAAGGAGAAATCCCACCTTGCCAACCTAAAAAAAAAAAGGGACGAGGTCCTGGGGTGATAATGCCGGTGAAAGATGACCCTAGTCAACGACCAGAGGTATGGCGAGTTGGGCAACACGAGTTCAGTTGCGCATCAAATCCAAGGTTGATAGCAGCGACGATCACTCGGCTTGCCCTTCGCCTCATGCCTGCACCATTAAGATCTTTTCATGGTTTCGATGACACATCAAAAAAAAACCTGGAGATAGAATTTCTGGTAAACTTTATATTTAGGCTTAATTTTATATTTTCTGTTCAACTGGAGGGGGGTTTGTACAGCAAAGATCGGTTCCAAAAAATAATTTCACCAAATTTCGGTTCCAGAAGTTTACAGCCTAGCTTTGTTCAATGGTTGGAAATCAGGAAATACACTACAGTACCTTGCTTTTTAGGTAAAAAATACAGTCTCTTTTGGTTCATAGTTTTCCTAAGTACAATTACGAAAAAATGCAGTACATCAGCTTTTTTAGACCCTTCACATGCTTAGGTTCATAATTGCAACTAAGCATTACTTTGGTGTTTATGTTGTTGTAGACGCTAGAGATACTTATCTCTTTACTTAGTATTTTCTAATTTGAGGTAGGTCTTAGGAGCATATCCTCAATTTAGGGCATCACTTCAGTTTATCTGAATTCATTTTGTAAAAGGCTTCTCACCGCTTATCACTTCAGTTTATCTGAATGTGAACTCCCTAATTTTCTTTGATGTAGGAGAGGTATAGGTATGCTGAATATGAAGACATTAACCGTTGTCGTGAAGTACTCGAGGTCATAGCATGCAAAAGGTACTGTGAGGAGCTGGGCAGAGCAAGGCATAATCGCATAAAAAAATATGGTTGGGACATTGCTGCATGGAAGGCCAATGAGCCGCATTGGTGTGTGGCCCCGATACATTGGCGAGGTCTTTGCGATATCTTCTTCTCAGATGCGTGGCAAGAGGTCAGTAGACAAAACCAACAAAACCGCATGGCATCTGGAACGGTCGCCCACTACGCTGGATCAGCTAGTGCTCACTAACATTTTGAGAAACTGGTAGGCTCTCGAATACTTAGGTTCAATTTTTATCAATATTTTCAGAATAGCATTCATCTAACCTTTAATTGGAATTCGTGGTTTTCTTCTTGAGACAACTTTGTTCAATGGGAAAAAGCCAACCATGGAGGACCTTTACATCCATATTCACTGTGCAAGAGAAAATGGCGTATCACCGGTTGTGGCCCAAAAAAGTACTGTCGAGGAGGGTGTGACCGAAATAAATGTGGACAGTGATGTCAATGGGGGAGCTGATCCAACAGCCGACGAGACAAGCGGGCAGGTTCACGAGTTTGATATCAACACTTTGCAATTTACAAATCAGAGAAAAGAGAAAGTTTATGTAAGTGGAATTCTACAAGCGTACAGTTTTTTAAAAACAATTTTGTGGTGTCCACCGAGTACCAACAGACATGTAAAGGACCAATTACTGGTACTTAAAACACCTTCCCAATTCACCGGTCAATAAAGTAGGTCACTGCAGAAGACTAAAGACATTAATGCCATCTCAATTCCAACTTTATTACACGGCCCACAAAAAATATTGTTATAGGTAACAACATTAGTCTAATGCATTGTAGACATCTGCCTCTATAAAACCAGTTCACTTCTCAATTTCAACTTTAATACATATTTCTCAACTTTGTCATATTCTAATAGAGGAAGGTTAAGGAATTGAAGGCTGATCAGGCCAATGCTGAATTGGATGACAGCACGTTATTTCTGACAGCCCTGGGCCCAACAACCCATGGCCGTGCCTGGGCCTTTGGAAGCGTGCTTGAAGGAAAGGTGCAAACACCAACCACCCGAGAAAGGCAGAACCACGTAGCGTCTTCTTTATCTGGGGTGACAAATAATGGGGTGCAGGAGACATTCTCTAGGGCAGAAGTAGATGCGATCGTGCAAGAACGTGATCGCCGTATTGCAGAGGAGCGCGCCGAGAGGCAAAGAGATCAAGCACAAAATCAATTACTGTTCGAACAGTTATTCAAAATGCATGGGTTACAACATCCTCCTCAACAGGTTGGTCTTACCAAATTCGGGGTTACTTTAGGGTTTCAAAATCAAAGGGTTTGTTGTGTTCACGGATTTTATGTACACACCTGAGATTAATGCTTTGATAACACGCCAGCTAGCAGTCCTGCCTATACTAACCTTTGTTCTTTCAATTTTTAACTTAGGCACCAGCTACCAGTGCTGAACTACCACAAGATGGTATGGCAGGGAATACGGGTTATTTACAGGTAAAATTGAAGATATAAATCTAAGTGACGTCACGGTAATGCTGAATTAGTGCCTCAAAATACACCTACTGTTGTACTAGAACTACAGTGACTGCACATGACCATTAGTCTAATTTGACAAGTACACTCCAATGTTTTCCCACCTACTAACCCTTCAATATAATGGAAAAAACCAGCTAGTAAGGTAAGTACACAACAATAATGGGTAATAGTACTATATGACCAATAATAAGTTATTTCTGACAGGCTTCAACTACATGACTAATTTTTTTAAATTAACTCAAATTAATTTTCTAACATTACAATTTTGTATACATAGGATGTTGCTGGTTCTTCACACCCAAATCATGAAGGGTCTTTTCAAGCACTGCTGACCTCTCCAACTGGACAAGATATTGCGGGGAATGAGGCCGCAATGACAGATTGGTGGGGCAGTCACCCGTCGACATGAACCAAGGAGTTCTACTAGGGTTGTCAATATTTAGGGTAAAGTTTTTTTGGTTATATTGTGGGTATAGTTTTAACTCCTGGGGGTGAGTTTATTTTGTGAATGCTTGACAGGTGGGTACATTTTGTGTATATTTAGAAATTAAGACTTTCATTACCTATGTTGTTTTACTGCTTTTAAAATTGGGGTTCAATGTAAGCTGACTACACTAGGTTGTTCAATGCTTATTAGTTGCTTTCTACATATTTTTGATGTGTTGTTTTATGTAAATCTTGATGAATGGGGAACTGAGAATTGTAAAACAGCACTGGGCTGGTACCAGATTGGTACAGGGAGGGAGGATTGTAGAATTGGAGCATGCTGATCTGCTCTTAATTTCCTGTTATTATATTCAACGGTATTTCCACGCAAATAGTATTTATTACAGTGCAAGCACAAAATGTAAATAATATTCTTGAAAATAATCACCCATGAAATAAGCTAATCATCTTCCCATGCTAATAGTCAGGTGGGACCCACGTTCCCTTGCCTTGCAAATAGTCAGGTGGGACCCACGTTCGCTCCCCTTGCAAATAGTCAGGGTGGGACCCACGTGTGTTAGCCTTGCATATAGTCAGGTAGGACCCACGTGTGGTAGCCTTGCAAATAGTCAGCTGGGACCCACGTTCCCCATCCTTGCAAATAGTCAGGGTGGGACCCACGTGAGTTATCCTTGCATATAGTCAGGTAGGACCCACGTTCCCTAGCCTTGCAAATAGTCAGGTGGGACCGACGTTCGCTCCCCTTGCAAATAACCAGATGGGGCCCATGCTATCTCCCCTTGCAAATACTCCGAACGGGGTCAGATGTAAAAGCAGTTGCATGGTTAGTTGTTGCAAGCGTAATTCCTTGCAACAAGTCAGAAAAAACTTGTTGCATGGTTGCTCATGCAAATACTTCGTAGTTGCAAGGAAGCTTGTTGCAAGGGCAGAGTTGCAAGGGTATTTCAATGCAACAAGTATTTTCGGGCTTGTTGCAAGCGTATTTCCTTGCAACAAGCCATTTTCGTTACCATGCAATAAACTCAGATTCTAGTAGTGTAGGGAGGGAACATAGCCGGCCAGAAAATGGCCGGCTTGGGTATATTTCGAAAATTGGTCCGATTCTGGGTATAATTAATAATTTGTATTAAACTTTGGATATTAATAAAAATGTCGGGGAACCGGTGGTTGATTGTTTTTAGAGTAAATTTCAGTCCACATACGTTTAACCTTTAATTCTATCCTCAATTTTAATCCTAACAGATGCCATTACATATGGGATTTATTTTCACATAGTTTTTGTAACACAAGGCTCACATGATACAATACTTGTATTGTATTTGTACAACTTAGTTCGAAAATATGTCTTTTGAATTTTCTAACAGACAAGTTCTCTAAAAAACTAACTTGAAGAATTTTCATGCCCTAATTTATTATAAATTTGTTTTGGGATGAGTCTAGGTGTCATTGTTATAAATAATATAATAATTTTATAGTATATGAACTTATCTGTTCAATTCAAATTAAACACATCAAATTCACGTAAAGTGATCTACAAAAATATTCAAATTTGATGGATGACTCAAATTCGTTGACAAAGTTATGATTTTATATATAACATGCATACTAAATCTTTTTAAAAAAACTGGACATAATAACTCTTATTTTTCTCTCTCTCATTACCCGTCTATCTTTCACACGTATTTTTAGATGGGTTTTTTCTCTTTCGTTAAATCTCGCTAATATTTTTGACGATATGTAAGAAATTTTGCAAACCTAAAACCATGAATGTATTCTACGCAATTTTCTCCTTCAAATGAGATTCATGATGAAATACTTCCGGATTCTTCATCATGCAAAGTATTTATACTTCAATCAGCTGCTCTTCAACATACATGATCTTACACAATAAGAGAGTGCTATTGGCCTATCCAAACACTGTGGAAGCTGAAGGTGCCAATGACATTTTGACTGTAAAACAAATTTGACATTTGAAAGTTTAACAAATTTGAAATTAGTTTGACATTTCTAAAAAAAATTGGTGTATCGGTGTATTTTATGTTTTTAAAACAATTTGAAATTATTATTTCTTGTGGTAGTCAGACTAGTTATGACATCGTCCAAGAAGAGTAAATAGCAGATTTTTGGAGATTCTTATCATTAATTAATTTATATGTTAATTTTTTGTATGATTTAAATTTGGTCAAAAAGTTTCTGTTTGTATGTCTTTAATTTTAAGCAAGCTTTTTGTAGTTCCTACAAGGATAAGTAGTGCCTTTGAAAATAGGAAAGGGTAGTTAATGTGGGGTTACTTTTTAGGAGAGCTTTTTAACTTTAAGCAAGGTTATAAGAGAAGTCAACTTATGTTTGTAATGCAGCTTATGAAATATTAACAATTTTAAATTTTGAGTTGAGTTTATCTCCTCTTTTGCCCCCTTTGAGTTGAGCTTACTCCTATTTGAGTGTTTCCTGTTGAACTAGCGTGTGTCTTTGTGAATCTCATTGGCCGGCCTGTCAAATTATACGTAGATTCAGTTCCTATAAAAAAATTAGGATCTTAAAAATATGTTCATACTAATGTTTGTAATATTAATATGTAAGTTGAAATTCAAAGTCTCAATTTTTCAAATAATTCTCTTGAAATTCAAAGTCTCAATTTTTCAAGTAATAATTTATCGTTAAATATACATTATTATATATGATGTTTAGTAAAAATACCATCTACGTACGGCGTTCGGTACAAAACAATATTTTTTGGCCAAGATGCATATAAATTGTAGTCCAACAAAATTTAATTGGATGAGCGATATAGTTAACATTTTTTTTTTGTATTTATCGTATTTGATTGGAAATAATAAAAGAAAACACGGCACCTTACAAATATTCAATGGTGCTCCGGGTGTATTTAAATAGTTAGTTCTCCAGGTCATGCTCCGCGTTCGATCGAGACCAAACAATCAGTGCTCTCGAGACATTGATATATATATATATACCTTCTCTTTCTCATCTCTCTGTCTCTCTCTCGATCATCTAATCCTCGCTCCTTTTTCCTAAGATCTTTAATTTACTTTTATTCCATTTTGATATCTATTCTTCCCTCGACTTTGTTCGGAAATGGCAACTGTGATGCGCCGAACCTACCGCGAGGTCCTAGTAGTCGGCGATAGTGGGTATAATCTCTCATTGTTCTTCTATCTCAGATCTCGTCCATTAGTACATTAACTATTTTCAAATAAATTTATTTTGTGTTTTGATCTACAAAGTCGGGAAGACATCGTTGCTGAACCAGTATCCTTTTTGGAGATTAATTACTACTTCTTTATCTAATAATTTATTATCTTATTAATTAGCTTCATCACACTGATTGCAGGCCTCAGATAGGTTTTTACATTTTTTTTCCTTGTTCCTTTGCCATAACTTACACCAAATTGACGGCCATTTTGGTTCCTTGCATTATTGAAAGTTAGCTTAGTACCTGATAGTATAACAAATGTATTTCACTGCACACTTAAATCACTCAGCTATATATCTTTTATCATCAATGTGTCAGTCCATTGGGAAATATATTTCATCAATGTGCCATGCTATGTTTTACTTATTAATATTGTAAATCTGAGAGGAGAGCAGAATTTTTACTATTAGTTGTTAAATTTTCTGATTGGTAAACATAGTCTGTATAGTAAGGAATGCATTATACAATGGTATTTCTTAATGATCGGTTACAGATATATACATAAGGAATTTAGTGTACAGTACAAGAGCACCCAAAAAGATACTGAAATGAAAAAGGAGTTCGTGGACAAAGACAGACTTGTTTCACTGGAGGTATGCTATTATCTATGTTTCTTTTTTACAAAATTTACAGCCATGATTTATATTATTAGTTTATGTCTATTATCTATACAATTTGGCACACTCCAAAACAAAACTAACTTCCCTCAGTTTCTTTGGTTTGATTATTAAGGCAAATTTTGTATAAACAGACCGTACATGACCTGAGCCATACTTGGTACAACTAAGATTGAATCAAACAGTTTAACTTTTCTGACTCCATGATCAGATGTTGACAGAATAATCCATATTATGAATTTTGGAACATTTTTTATCGTAGTTAATGGTAAATGTTTCAAAATTCATAATACGGATTAACTGCTCTAGTATGACAGATTTCCCCCCTTATTACTTGAGCAATGCACAAAAATACTTCTTAAAGTTATCAATGGTTTCGATCCCGTCTTTGGTTTATCTACCTTGAAACTTCCAATGTGGTCCCACCTATCTCTCTAATGCTGAAATCCATGGGCAAAGATGTGAAACGGGTCATTCTAAATTTCTAATGCTGATCAAAATATTATCTCTTCCAAAAAGAATCATTCCATGTCATTGCTGACTTGAAATTTATCCATTTTTAAATGAAAAGTTAATATTGTGAAAATAAGAATGTTACATATTCAATCACAATGTTTTTGGGTTTAAAGTTGAAACTTAAAAGACTTTTGAAGGAGGGACCAAAAAAGGGAGATAGTACTTTTAGGAACTATTTGTAGCACACAGGAACATGCACCTACATGTGATGTTATGGGTTATGCGATAAATTAGTCTTTATGATGACCACAAAGATTAAGAATTTTCTATTTGTTTACTTTTTAAATAGATGTGGGATACATCTGGAAATGACGACGATTTGTTCTGCGCTGACTGTTGTGTCTTAGTTTATGATGTCAATGACAAGAGCTCTTTTGATAGTCTTGACAGCTGGCGTAAAAGACTTCTCGACCAGGTCTGGTAGATTGTTCTTTTTGTTTCATTATTTTTTCCAATGTTTTGTTCTTCTATAGAGCGGCTAAATTTAAAGTACCGTAACCAATATATAATACCATCCTGATGGCTCAAAATTATATTTTCTTGGCTTGCATGTATTCTCCATGCTAATATTATATGTTTGAAAAAGTGGCATGAAACCAGAAGCTTTCATTTCTTCTCGAAAACTTACCCACTGGGGTTAATATGATTGTTTTGGACATTGGCTAATTTGAATAAATTTTTACTTGTAGAATTGGGATATAGATCGTACAAAGTTCCCCTTCATTTTACTTGGTAACAAGATTGATATAGATGGTGGCAACAGCAGATCTGTAAGACTTCCTATGAATGGTTTTTTTTCACAGACTGATAATTTTAAGGGTCAATTACCTTCTAACCAGCCTGTGCTTCTATATATGATGGTAATGTGCACTTGTTCTTGTATAGTTGTCTTGAAATGGAAAACATCCCTATGTCTAATATACTATTTTGATTACAACTCTGTAACATTTTTGACTTGTTTTGTTCCTGTTTTCTGGTTGACTCTTTTATTTTTCCTATGTTAATTATCTCTATGTTATTTTGGTTTCTGTTGTGTACATAAAGCATAACATATGAGGCAATTTTATTAGGAAAATTACTTTTGTCAGATTGACCAAGTAAAAATAAATGATATCAGGTATCTGAGAAGAGTGCGCAAGATTGGTGTGCTGCTATTGGAGATATCCCTTATTTCGAAACTTCGGCCAAGGAGGACTACAATGTTGATGCCGCCTTTCTCTCTGCTGCCAAGGAGGACATGTTCATGTAAGTTTAAGCAAGCGTTTCTTTACCAGCCGTACCAACATTTTAGTGAGGCTATGGTTACCTTGCATAGCGTAGATTGGTCCGTACTACTAATCAATATTTTCGTTTTAAAAGTTCAAATAGTCGATCTGAACCGTTCAATATGATTTCATATGAAAATGTACTTGCAGACTAAATTTTGCATTTTTAAGAATGTTTTTACTATTTTTTTAGATAGGTAGAAAATCACTACTTTTAAATGGTCTAGAATCTTTAGTTCGACTGAATTTCTACCCAGCTAAGAAAATAGTAAAAAAATATAAAATTTTATCCACAAGTACATTTTCATATGGAGATCATGTTGAATATTTCAGATCGATTGTTTGAACTTTAAAAATAGAGATATTGATCCATTGTACGGACCAACCGGCGCTATGCATAGTACTGTAGCCTCACTTTCAACATTTACCTGCTTGATGTTAAGCAGCATAATGGAGATATATATAGTTTGAGCTGATAACTGAAAGTTTTCACTTAAAGAAAAGCATAATCCTTCATGAGGGTTCAAATGCATTTATTTTTGAAACTTTAATGACTTAAAATTTAAATCTTAAATGTCAAAATGAAGTGGTTAAATATGATCTATATCATTTCTCTATGCACACATAAAAGATTATGACATTTCAACTTTCTTTTCATTATCAAGAGAAGAGGAGACGGAGGAGGAGGAGGAGGAGGAGGAGGAGGAGGATGATGAGGATGATGATGATTTTGATAAAATTGAAACAGAGATGGATGTCTTATGTTTCATAAAAGAAAGAATATTTCATCCCGCCATCATATCCTTCATACAATCCGAAGATCGTGAGGATGAGATAAACGAAAATCTAAACGAAGTTGAGATATTCATCACGACAACATTCTTGAAGGTACAACATGCGGAATATAGGTCGCAAATAATGAGCCTTATGCTAAAAATAGCCAGTGCCGCTAAATTTTTTACGAAGAGTTTATTAAAAAATAAAATCAGAGATAAGCGGAGACTTTTCTATGATTTCCTAGAATCTCTAGAATACGCCATGCCAAAAATCCGAAATCGGGACAATACGTTTGAAAAGGCCATGCAGTTCGCACATAAACTTATTAATTCAATTACAAACTCTCTCCATCATGTAAAAAATCTTGAAATGGCGCTTCTTGACCCAGAGGATAACTCAAGGTACTGCATACCACTGAATTTTGAGAGCCCAGAACTCCTCCTGATAAAAGCGTTTCCAGATTTGATCAGGAGGGCCAAAGAATCTTCTGACATGGTCAACCTCATATCAGAGCTATCCCACCAACTGACTGAACTCCTTAATTACGCTGAAAAAATTGAGGAGGTATGTCGCTATGACCCTCAGAGTGTTCTGCTTGTAGGGGGTCTCCTTTCGTTCAAACATGCAGATACTTACACATGGGACAGGGTACGGGGAGATATTTTCAAGTGCAGTGGTTATTCGATTTTTTCTTACTGCGTTGAAGATTTACCTAAATCTCTTCAACAGTGCTTTATGTATTTAGCATGTTACCCGAAA
>SWLB01000094.1:0-50339 GCA_011114355.1 Carex littledalei | reverse complement strand
ATGTAAGGGAACAGTACTAGGATGGACGCGGAAGATAATATTATAATCACACTTGGTCGATTTGGGGCTCAGGTTGTGACAGAGATATGGATGTTTTGGCAAATTCGTTCTCTCATATATAGTAGAGGTAAGTACTCTATTTATATAATTTTATGATTTATGTGAAGTACAACGAGCATTTACTTGAAAATTAGATGTCACCATGGTAAGATGCATATATGGTGATCATGTGAACATTCTCTTAGCATTTTGTATTGTCTTGGTAACATTAACATTCTCTTAGCACCGTTGTTTTGCCATGGTAATAAGCAAGGTGATCATTTTGTTAGTGCTGTAAAAAATTATTAATCACAACATTGTCATATGTAACCATTGGTTTCTGTTATCCTGCCATATAATAATATCAGTGAGCGACAACTTTAGTTCAAATTATACCTAGCTAGTACAGTGAATGTCTAAAGAATAAAATTGGATATCTGAAACGTTTGGATAATATGTATATTTAATACAAATGGATGGAGAATAACATAAAAAAAATGCACAAAAGAAATCAAATATAAATATAGGAAGGAAGTGAAGGTGATCATCACAAATTAAATTTAGGAGGGAATTAATGGTTTTACTATCCACTTATGTTTATTCAACCCCTGTGTAATGAAATATATTGTGAACAATGTATTTCTCTAATTATTTGTGCATGCATTCATTTCACTTGTATAGAATATTTTCAAATTTTCATCTATATATGCTCCATATCTTCTGATCCTTAATGAAATCTCTGTTTCTTATTCCTAATCCTTATACCATAGGATTTGGTTTTTATCTCTCTGTAACTAAGACTGGAACTTTATGTTGTTTGTTTTGGCAATACCACCCCGGACTTCACCAACTAGCTTGAAAAATAACCAAATGCACCTAACAGTTACATGCACCAAATTTTGGCATGATTTATTTACTGATTTGGTATTATTTGAATACCAACAGCTAGGAATATCAACGGTCCAGGCATCAGTTGATGTAAAATCTCATCCATTGATCTTGTTAACCTACTTTGATAAAACATCTAGATGTTGGGGCAATAAATTTAAGTTAGACCCGAAACATTCAAATTGAATTCTATCTATAAAACCCTAATTTTTTTTGGTCATTCGATTCTGAAAGTTGCTTATCCGTTTCTCCCCTCTATGTACCTCTCTCTATGTTATATAATCCCTCAAATTACAAGATCTCTCTCTAGTTAGCTCGCGGCGCTCTCCCTAAAATCACAATACTCTCTCTAGCTAGATCTCTGCCCTCTCTCTATTGGAACACTCTCCTTTGTTCTCTTCTCCTCTCTCTCTCTCTCTCACTCGCTCAATAAAAAGCCATTCAATCGATCCGAACATTACCTTCTCTCATTGCGGAAAGATTCCCCATTATTGCCATCAGGTTACAATTAATAATTTGCTTCTTTGTGTTATATACTTATTTCTTTTTTTCATCTAGTCCTTTTTCAAATTATAATAGTATAATCCTTTTTCAAATTAGAATAATATAATCCTCTCCATTGTGATATTGATTATAGTACAGTAGGTGAAAGATAGTAGTGATGTGAAACCCTAAATTGAATTCCAGAGAGGTAAAAAGGGCAAGACAGCAATGTCGGAACCCTAAGAGACTGAGAGTGAAGAGAGGAGAGAAATAAAAGGGAGAAGAGAGATGAGTGAGTTATTTTATTAGACGTTGAGTGGAGTGAATTAATGATAGGGCAGTATTTGAAAAATCCCAAGGAGAATTAATGATAGGGCAGTATTCATACACGGTAACAGAAAAACTAGCTGTTTTGAATACAAAATAATCAAACACGGTTCCTACAAAAAAAAACATGTATAATTTACGGGGGTAGTCAAAAAGGCGTGAAAAACCAAAAATCCTAATTCACCCGCCCAGCTTTGATAACGCTAAAACATATACTAAAAAGGCTATATTTTTACTAGTAGTCATTTTCCATGATTTATCAACGCAAGTGCATTTTTTAGTGATTTGGTAGGTTCGAAAGAATGTTGTGAATTTAGCCCGAAAACATAGCAAATATGCTATATTGGGACGAAGACTAAATTTCCGCCACAAAATTGGACATCTCATGAAGTACACAACAGGTGACGTGATGATAAGATGTTGAAAATCTACGAAATACGTAGTATGGTCGGCATTGGCCCTGTCGTGCGGCATTGCGTGCGACATCTATAGTATGCTGCATGGGAATCGGCTGGATCTTGATCAAGGCATGTATTGCTATAGACTCGCTATTTCGGACGACACTACTTCTCATGACCAATCAGAAACCAGTGCAAGTTCTCCACTACTTCCACGCATGCCTGGGAAAGCTATAAATAGTCCTTTTAGCAGACTTTTATGTATTAATTCAAGAATCTATCAAGTATTATGCTAGTTCTACTTAGATTACGTTACGTTAGAATAGAGAGATGAAGGAGCCATTTGTGGCCGAGATAGGAGAAAATCTACTAAGGAGGGCAAAAGGAGATTGATAGAAGGCTAAGTTGGGCGCATACATCTTCAATTGGGTTGTTAATTTGTCCATAAGGGGCTAAATTCCTCATCTCTAGTGTTAGGGTTTGTACTTGAATTCTTATGATGGTACTTATTTGTTTTTATTATTTTGTTTGCAATTAGATCTGAATTCCTTCTATATTTTATCTTTTCATTACTACCTATTGTGTATAGATGCATCCTCGTCGCCTTAAGTCAATGAATCCATAATATCGTTGGAAGAACAATCATTTACTTTGTGTGAGAAACTCTAAGTAAGTATTGTCACCAAGTTTAACGATCTTGACAACGAAAAGACGTTCTAGAGGTCCGCTAATAGGGTTAGGGTAAATTGTATTTAATTAGACTAGGTGAAGCCTATGTTGGAACAAATTTAGGAAACTCAATGATCTTGGAGGGCATAGATTGAGAGAAGTATCTCTTTCATGTCGCCTTGCTCGATTGGTGGAGTCTCTAGGATTATTTCAACCACAAAGGAGTGTAGGGAAGCACGAAGCTTCAGAACTTAAAAACCCTTTAGTCTTGGCAATTTTTAGGGCTAATTGTTAGATTAGAGAATCCTTAGATTGCATTCCAGGATGTAATGTGATTTACATGTATAATGTCTAAGGCATACCTTTTTTTTCTTTTTAATTTGGGAAGGAATCTTGAATTCAGCTCTAGAGCGCATTCCAGATGGAATATTACAGAATCATGTACCTGATTTCAACAAACAAGAGGAGCTTGAGGTACCCATTTAATATATCTGGTCAATCTTTATACATTATATTTCATATTTTGATTATGATGCCTTGTTTGTAAATGCAGGCACCTAATGCAGTCAACCAAAATAAAAGGGCCAATAGTTCACCGCAGATTTTGGCAGGAAAGGATGATGAAGCCACTTCTAGGCGACTCAGCTTTGCCAAAAGTCTGTCTGCAAGGCCCCCCTCAGTAATTCTTTTTTTCATTTTACTTTTTCAACTTTGACATTGTTTGTAATATTTCTTTAATAAGCAGTTTTTCCAATGCAACCAAATTCGCCTTTCCGCCCCCAGTACCTACGACATCAAAGAAGCAGGTGCACCCCCAAAGAAGGAAAGTACAGTCTTTGACAACAAAGAATGTGAAAGGAGTGAGAGGAAAGGCTCGAAAAAAAGATAACGGGCTGCCCGCACCTTTGGACAAATGGATTTTGGAGAGCCGGCCACAAGAATTGCAAAGACTGTACCATTTATTGGAGGGAAAACCCAAAACGGATCAAGACATTTGGGTCCCAATCGAGAAAGAGGTGTTTCAACTTCCAGAGAGCGCTGGGACCGTTGCTTGGGTTCGATGACATGAAACTCATGATGAACCGTGGATGGCTCGATGCTTCGATTATTAGTGTTTTCATGTTGTGAGTCCATTAGTTTCTTTCAAATTATTAATCACATGCCCCTCTATTCTAATCTGTTATCTACATCTAATTTTCAGCCGCCTTTTCAATTTATGTTCACAAATTGAGGGTAATAGATGTGCCTTTCTATTGCCCAACTCTATTGACCAAGGAGCAATAAAAAATAGCCATGACGTAGTATACGTTACATTAAAGATGCGATGATGATAACTAGTGACGCTTTGATCCAATTTCTCCTCGCTCCATACCTTCAGAGGTTACATATATATATACATATATATATTACTTGAACATATTTCTTATTGGGTTCTCCAATGCCTAAATTACAGTGCCTCTTACTCTTGCATTGTTAATTTCATTAATTTGTTAAACTCAGCTATATGTTTAATGAAGGCCAAATAGCTACATGGAGTAAATGCTTTGAAATAAATTAATTATGGTAACAATTTTAGTCGGGTATTTACTATTTCTTATAAAACCATATATAGAGATGTGGATAATTAACCGCGACTGACATTTATTTGACTTTGTTTGATTATTTTCTATATATTTTTTTGTGATGTAAGTGAACAGTACGTGGATGGATGTGGGAAGATAACATTATTACACACTACGTCGATTTGGGGCTCAGGTTGTGACAGAGATATGGATGTTTTGGCAAATTCGTTCTCTCATAGTAGGGGTAAGTACTCAATTTATATGATTTCTTGTAATTTTATGATTTATGTGAAGTACAGCTAGCATTTACTTGAAAATTAGATATCACAACCATAAGATGCAGATATGAAGATCATGGTAACATTCTCTTAGCATTGTTGTATTGTCTTGGTAACATTAACATTCTCTTAGCATTATTGTTTTGCCATGGTAACAAGCAAGGTGAGCATTTGGTTAGTGTTGTAAAAAATTATTGACCACAACAGTCATATGTGAACAATTGGTTCTGTTATCCTGCCATAAAATAATATCAGTGAGCGACAACTTTTGTTCAAATTATACCTAGCTAGTACTGTCAATGTCTAAAGAATAAAATTATTAAATCTGAACGTTAGGATAATATGTATATTTAATACAAATGGATGGAGAATAACATAAAAAAATGCACAAAAGTGTTGGAAGAGTAAACAGAGGAAGAAGGATTGACACAAATAATTCAACTTCACTTCTTAATTAATTCGATTACAACATGCTGAATTTATAGCCCTACAACAACTAAGTTTGGATCATCTCAGTTTAGCACCCCACTAACTTATTATAAACTTAATACCCACTACCTATCCTGCTATTACAAACATTATGACTAATTATAGAACCCACTAACTCCACTACACGCTCCTTGATAGAACTCCAAATATAACAGACTAGTTTTTAGAACAACTCTCAACTGAACTCTAAATATGGAAAGTTAATTTTGGATCAACTTTCAACACTCCCCCTTGATTCAAAATTGGTTACTCCAAGCTTCTTTCGCAAATTTTCAAATGTGCTTATTGCCAATGCCTTGGTTAGAATATCTGCCTTCTGATTTTCTGAAGTAACAAACTTTAGCTCAACTATCTTCTCTGGCACTAGATCTCTGACGAAATGAAGTCGAATGTCGATGTGCTTTGACCTTCCATGGAACACCGGGTTCTTTGACATTGCTATGGCTGATTGATTGTCACAGAAAATTCGTGTAGGTTGCTGCTGCACCTGTCCAACATCTTCAAGTATTCTTCCAAGACAAACTGCTTGACAAGCTGCTGAATTGCTTGCAATGTACTCAGCTTCTGAGGATGAGAGCGCTACTGTTGCTTGCTTCTTTGAGCTCCAACTTATTGCACTGGATCCAAGGGAGAAAATGTGACCTGAGGTGCTTCTTCTATCTTCAGAACACCCTGCCCAATTGCTGTCACTATAGCCAACTAGCTCAAAGGAATTTGTGTTGTCATACCAAAGTCCGAAATCAGTTGTACCCGAGATGTACTTCAATACTCTCTTTGCTGCTCCAAAATGGTGTTTAGTTGGATTGTGCATATGCCTAGATATCACCCCTACTGCAAAACTTATATCTGGTCTTGTGTGGGTTAAATAAATCAAGCCTCCAACTAAACTCCTAAACTTGGTTTCATCACATGGCCCTGTGCCATCATCTTTTACAAGCTTTTCATTATTGTTCATCGGTGTAGCTGCTGCCTTGCAACTATGCATGCCAAACTTCTTTAGCAAATCCTTTTCATACTTTCTTTGAGAGACAAAGATGCTGCCATGCTCTTGCTCTACTTCCAACTTGCATGTTTCATCCAAGTCTTCAAACAATTGCTTGAATCCGGACATGTGATTTGAACACCCGCTATCGAGAAACCAGATGGTGCTTGCATCAACTTTGTCAACCGCGCTGCTGGCCATGATGAGAGTTGGTTGCGTATCCTCCTCTTCTATATAATTTGCTTGACTCTCTTCTCTTTGCTTCTTGTAGCATTCTGCTTGGTAGTGCCCATACTTGTTGCAATAATAGCATTGAACATCCCTCTTGGAATCGTCGTATGAATTTGCTTGATTGCTTCTACCTCCTCTGCTGGAATTAGCCCGTCCTCTGCTGGGATTGTGGCTGCCTCTGCTGGAATTGTTTCTTCCTCTGCCTCGGCCTCTTGGGTAGCCATTAGATCTGCCTCTTGATGACTCCCCCTTCATGTAAAATGCCTTGTCGTCGCCTTTATCTTCAGCCTTTGACATCCTTGCTTCATGAGTCTGCAGTGATCCCATGAGTTCATCAAAGGTGTACGTTGCGAGATCCTTTGATTCTTCAATTGCTGCCACTACATGATCAAACTTGGGTGTTAGGCTTCTCAACACCTTTGCCACCACCGTCTTCTCCTCCATGGTGTCTCCAAATGCTCGGATTTGATTGACCACCTCTTGTACTCTTGAAAGGAAAATTTGGACTGATTCTTCCTTGTTCATCTGCAATGTTTCAAAGTCCCTGCGTAGGCCTTGAAGTTTGATTGCCATGACTCGAGTACTCCCTTGAAATGCTGTTTTCAGGGTTGTCCATGCCTCCTTTGCGTTGGTGGCTGCTGCAATTTTTGAGAAGATGGTGTCATGCACTGCTTGTTGGATGAAAACAACGCTCGTGCATCTTTCTTCTGATTCTCTTGCGGATTAGGATCTGGATTAGGAACTCCATTTGCTATCAAGTCCCATAGGCCATGAGACTTGAACAATGTCGTCATCTTGATGCTCCAAAAAGCATAGTTTTCCGCCTTTGAAGAGAGGTATTGCTGGTTGTGTGACATTCACCATGGTGCTGCCGTTTTCTGCCATGGTCGGATCTGCCCTGATCTCTCACCTTTGGCTCTGATACCAATTTGTTGGAAGAGTAAACAGAGGAAGAAGGATTGACACAAATAATTCAACTTCACTTCTTAATTAATTCGATTACAACATGCTGAATTTATAGCCCTACAACAACTAAGTTTGGATCATCTCAGTTTAGCACCCCACTAACTTATTATAAACTTAATACCCACTACCTATCCTGCTATTACAAACATTATGACTAATTATAGAATCCACTAACTCCACTACACGCTCCTTGATAGAACTCCAAATATAACAGACTAGTTTTTAGAACAACTCTCAACTGAACTCTAAATATGGAAAGTTAATTTTGGATCAACTTTCAACAAAAAGAAATCAAATATAAAACGTTGGAAGGAAGGGAAGGTGGTCATCGCAAATTATGTTTAGGAGGGAATTAATGGTTTTACTATCCACTTAAGTGATATTCAACTCGTGTGTAACGAAACATATTGAGAACAATGTATTGTCAATGTTTAATCTTTCGATCTATATATGCTCCATATCGTCTGGTCCTTAATGAAATCTCTGTTTCTTATTCTTAATCCTTGTACCATAGAATTTGGTTTTAATCTCTGTATCTAAGACTGGAACTTTATGTTGTTTGTTTTGGCAATACCATCCCAGACTTCACCAACTAGCTTGAAAAATATAACCAAATGCACCTAACAGTTACATGCACATAAATTTGGTATGATTTATTTACTGAATTGGTACTATTTGAATACCAACAAGAATATCAATGGTCCAGGGATCAGTTGATGTAAAATCTGGTGTGATAAAACATCTAGATGTTGGGGCAATATAAATATAAGTTAGACTAGGAACATTCAAATTGAAATCTATCTATAAAACCCAAATTTCTTTTGGTCATTCCATTCTAAAAGTTGTTTATCCCTTTTACCTCTCTGTGCCTTTCTCTATGTAATATAATCCCTAAAATCACAATATCTCTCTCTAGCTAGCGCTCTGCCTTATCTCTATTGGAATGCTCTCCCTTGGTTCTCTTCTCCTCTCTCTCTCTCTCTCTCTCTCTCTATATATATATATATATATATCACTCACTCAAATAAAAAAGCCATTTTTATCTACCCTAACATTCCCTTCTCTCATGGCGGAAAGGCTCCCCATTATTGTCATCAGGTTACAATTAATAAGTTGCTTCTTTGTGTTATATACTTATTTCTTTTTCTCATCTAGTAATTTATTAAATTATAATAATAATATATATATATATATATTTTTTTTTTTGCAGTGTCACAGATACAAGAACCATGTATTCTGTTGCACCTATGTCAAAAAGGACAAGTTGTGCATAATGAGATATTGTCAAACTTGCATTGCAAGGTAATGTATGTTACATATTGACATCCCTTTGATTAGATATCCCATTCCTTTTTGTTTAATATTCACTATTTGGAAGCGGGTCACACCCTCGCAAAGAGGCAGAGAGGGCACAATTGGGTAACTTGGTGTGCCCTAGATGCCGAGAATTGTGCGAATGTAGTGCATGTAGGTAAGTCTTATTTGAGAAGACTTGTTGTTTGAGAAATCTATAGGAAGAAAATAAATATTCTACAAGAGAGGTTATATTTTAATAAAATTTTGTAGGTTAATAAATGCAGAAGAAAAAGAGGGCTATCGCCGATCGGAAAGATCCATACCAATGTCGATCAGGTTCTGTTAATTATCATCATCTAAATTCTATTGTTGTCAAAAATTAGTTATCAATTAATACTGTTCCTTAGATTGAAAAATAAAAAAATGATACATCATAGTATTAATTTCTGTATTAGTCTGACATAATTTGCTTCATCAACTTTTACTATTTCCTAGATTTTGAGAACCGGGATCCTCTATCAAATATATGCAGTATCACCAAAGGAGGAAGATGAAAGTGTTATTGAAGAATATTGTTCACCTAAAAGGTATCAATACAAGTGCACAACCACTTTTGTTTTTCTTTCTTATTATTAGTGTCATGATGTGTTATGTACTAGTCTTCTCCCTATATATATGTCACAATATATAAAATATTTGTATAAATCCGGAATCTAGGAATCAATATGGACCATGATAATTGCATGCGAGATTCATTTGTAATCCACTAGCAATCCAGGATGTAATGTGATTTTACATGTATAATGTCTATGGCATACTTCTTCTTTTTTTTGAATTTGGGAAGGAATCTTGAATTCAGCTCTAGAGTGCATTCCAGATGGAATATTACAGAGTCATGTACCTGATTTCAACAAACAAGAGGAGCCTGAGGTATCCTTGCAAGATCATGATGAGATGAAGGATCGATGGTGATTATCTTTGATGAGGTAATTAGTCCCGAGGAGCTCTTAATTAATCCTTGCAACAACAATCTTTTTGGTGATTTATGATTTGCCATTCCTAATGTATCAATGATTCTTGATTTCTTCGGTCATGCGGGGGTTTGGGGAAAGTCAACTGCTCATGAAAAAGAACGCCAGTTGAAGTTAGTTTTTGCATAAAACAAAGTCACTTTCATATTCAGTTGTCTGAATCTTGAAGAGTTTGAGCGGGTGTATATATTATACTTTTTTTAGGAGAGGAGAGTTTAACAATGAATGGATAATTTATTTATATTTTTATCTCTTAGGGCTGTAAATTAAACTATATTATGTCCCATATAGGGGCATTGGAGGTAGATTTTGAAGGTTGAAGCCTTCTTCTAGCTAGTTAGAAGAAACATGATATAACCTGTGACAATTGAATAATGATATGATGAGTTGATTATATATTAATTAGGAAACCCAAATTGTTCATTTCATTAATGATCAACTCTTATTTCTTGATCAGTAAGACCCTTAGTTTCTCTATTTCTTACTGACTTTTCCATTTTGGTGCGCAGATGGAATTCTAATTAAGCATTATACCTGGCTCAAGTAGCTAACTTCGCTCCAGTTGGCTCTTAATATTTTATCTCTATTGCACATATTCTTTTTTCAAGTATTTATATACTTTAGGACAATTATGTATTTGATGTAGTTGTCAAACAATATATAGTTATTATCTAATTGGTCATAAACTAACCTTGAATAGCTAAAACATATTCTAAAAATTAAATCATGTTTTAAAGTCAAGTTTTTGGTAGTAGCTGAAAGGTATGTGACAGTGCAGACTAGAGCATGTGTCGTGTTATGGGTGCTACATGTCTCCAAAACCTCACTGCTGAGTTTGAATCACCTTTCGTGCTAGGCCTCCATTGTTGTTTAACCTCTTGCACAAATCCTCTTTCAAATAAGTTGTGGTTTGTGGAAGAGTTTAAACAACAACATAAGCCAAGTATGATAGATGGGTCAAACTTAATAGTTAGGTTTTGAGGACATGTCTGGGTCATGACACGTCCGAAAGTTTGGCTTTAAAACATGTTTTAATTTTAGAACATGCATGACAAGTGTTGTAATATTTGTTGAATATGTATATGTTTATATGTTGAATATTTGTTGAATTATAGATGTATATGTATATTGAATTTTGAATTTTGAATATTGAATGTATAGTTTTTTGTGTTGAATGTTTGATATTGAATATTTTTTTATGTATGTTGTAAAAAATTCAATGTTTCTTGAATTATGGATGTGTAATATTATATGTTTAATAGCTCGTGAATATGGATGCTAGTCCATTATAAATTGAATAAAAAAAGATATATGCATAAATCATACATGCTTATTAAATAAAAACATGTACAAAATGTAACAAACACAATTATATAAAATTAACTGTGTAAGGTTTCCACAAATCATACACAGTTCACACATCAGTTGAAACGGTGTATATAACTCTTGTTTTTATACACGGTCAAAACCATACAAAACTTGTCGTCGAGTCGACATTCCTCCAACTCTCAAAAGCAGTGTACCTCATTTGACTCTGGGTTGAAACCATGTATAAAACCCTGTCAACATTCCTCCAACTCTCAAAACCAGTCAACACGAATCAACCATGTTTGACTCGTTCGTTAATTAATGCTATATCATTTTGCAAATCCTAAATGACCAAAATGACAAGATTAATTAAATCCTTCCTAAATTTAATTCAATTAAATATATCCTCAATTAATTGAGTCATAATTTGAACATTTCATGTACTAAATTAATTCGATCAATCTTCATGACCTATTATGAGTTGAATGAATATTATATGCTATGTCACACATTAATATTATATTCTAGGATTCGATCTATATGATATCTATAATCTAATAATTCAATATCATATCTCTATATGACATCTCAACTAGGAACCTTGTAGATGTGACCGTTTTGGATCTGTATTGTGCTGGCAATGGAATTTTCGATTCCATAAATCATAAGAGGCACATAGCATAATGTCTTATGACTACCCAATCAAACATGGTTCCTAATAAAAACCATGTATAATTTACAAAAGGGACGTAAAAAAAAAGCCTAATTCACATGGTTTATACACGGTTATATCTAAAGAATCGTGTTTAATTTGTATTTTTTTCTTTCAAAAAACTGTTTATATCCATGTTTGCAAGCCATTAAAGAAACATAAAAGAAACTTCATATAGACTTGAAAAAAAATATAGATACACATTTAAAAGGGTTATTACTAAATCAAAATTTTATACATAAACATATATAAAAATTACAACAAATTTAACAAACAACCATTTATATTCATGATATCAAAATGTAATATATTTGCAAGGATGACTCATCACACATTCATATTGTTAATTTATTCTTGATATCATGTGACGAAAGAACTAATACGAACAATTTTGTTCTACATCGTGATACATTATGGTACATATAATATGTCTCGTTTAAAATCATAATGTATATTGCTAGAAACTTCTTATGATTTATAAAATTAAAAGAAATTGTTAATTCTATTACCAATATGATAAACATTGATCCTATATATTGGATCGTACCCAAGAGTATTTGGGGGTCGATGCTGCAGATCGATGGCGAGATTGACGAAGATGTGAGCCATATGATACGAGCAGAGTGGGTGAAATGGCGACAGGCATTTGGCAACCTATGTGACAGAAAAGTCCACAAAAGCTTAAAGGCAAATTCTACAGGATGGCGATTAGACCTGCGATGTTGTATGGTGCAGAATGTTGGGCTACTAAAAGACAACACATCTAAAAGATAAGTGTAGCAGAGATGTGTATGTTGGGGTAGATCTGTGGCCATACAAGACGCGACCGAATCAGAAATGATAATATACGTGACAGACTTGGGGTGGCACTGATTGAAGAAAGCTCGTCCAACACCGCTTGAGATAGTTTGGGCATCACCAACGAAGGCCTCCCGAGGCACTGGTGTGTACGGGGATTGTACTATTGTCTTTCTTCTTCTACCGGTTGTCTTTCATCTTTTCAATCTTCTATTGGTTGTCTTTTGACTTTTACTGGTTGTCTTGCATCTTCTACTTGTTGTCTTACTTCTTCTACTAGTTGTCTTTCATCCTCTTCTAGTTCTTCTAATGGTTGTCTTTTATCTTCTTCTAGTTGCATTTCATCTGTTTTAGTTTGTCTTTTATCATGTACTGGTTGTCTTTTATGATCTTCTGGTTGTCTTTCAGTTTCTTTTGGTTGTCATCTTCTTCTAGTTGTCTTTCGTCTTTAACAAGTTGTTTTATATCTTCTTCCTGTTGTGTTTTATCTTCTTCTAGTTGTCTTTCATGTTCTACTGGTGGTGTTTCATCTTCCTCTTATTGCCCTTCATCTTCTTCTAGTTGTCTTTCATCTTGTACAAGTTGTCTTTTATGTTCTACTGGTTGTGTTTCAGTTCTACTAGTTGTACTTCTTTTACTAGTTTTCTTTCATCTTCTTCTGGTTGTCTTTTAACGTCTACTGGTTGTCTTTCATATTCTACTAATTGTCTTTCATCTTGTACTTTCATGCTTTACAGGTTGTCTTTCATGTTCTACTGGTTGTATTTCATCTTGTACAAGTTCTCCTTCATCTTCCTCTGGTTGCCTTCCAACGTCTACCGGTTGTCTTTCATCTTGTACTGGTTCTTTTTTGTGTCCTACTGCTTGTCTTTCTTGTTCTATTGGTTGTGTTTCATCTTCTACTAGCAGTCTTTCAACATATTCTAGTTGTCTTTCAACGCCTACAGGTTGTCTTTCATGTTCTTCCAGTTGTGTTTAATCTTCTTCTGGCTGTCCTTCATCTTGTATTTTTTGTCTTTGATGTTCTACTCGTTGTTTTTCATGTACTACTAGTTGACTTTCATCTTCTTCTAGTTGTGTTTCATATTCTTCTAGTTGTCTTTCATCTTGTACAGGTTGTCATTCATGTTCTACTGTTGTCTTTGTTCTTCTACCGGTTGTCTTTCATCTTCTATTTTTTGTCTTTTAACTTTTACTGGTTGTCTTGCATCTTCTACTTGTTGTCTCACTTCTTCTACTAGTTGCCTTTCATCTTCTTCTAGTTCTTTTATTGGTTGTCTTTTATCATGTACTGGTTGTCTTTTATAGTCTTCTGGTTATCTTTCAGTTTCTTTTGGTTGTCTTTCATCTTCAACAAATTGTTTTATATCTTCTTCTTATTGTGTTTAATTTTCTTCTAGTTGTCTTTCATGTTCTACTAGTTGTCTTTCATGTACTACTGGTTGTGTTTCATCTTTCTCTTGTTGTCCTTCATCTTCTTCTAGTTGTCTTTCATCTTGTACGGGTTCTCTTTCATGTTCTACTAGTTGTATTTTTTCTTCTACTAGTTTTCTTTCATCTTTTTTCTGGTTGTCTATTAATGTCTACTGGTTGTCTTTCATATTCTACTAATTGTCTTTCATATTGTACTTTCATGCTCTACAGGTTGTCTTACATGTTCTACTAGTTGTATTTCATCTTGTACAAGTTGTGTTTCATCTTCTACTGGTTGTCTTTCATCTTCTACCAATTGTGTTTTGAGTTCTATTGGTTGTCTTTCATCTTCTTCTAGTTGTGTTTCATCTTCTTTTATATTTCATTTTCTCCAAGTTGCCTTTCTTCTTCTATTAGTTGTGTTTCATCTTCTACTAGTTGTGTTTCATCTTTTTCTGATTGTCTTTCATGTTCTACTGGTTTCCTCTCATCTTTTTTCTGGTTGTCTTTCATATTTTAGTAGTCTCTCGTATTCTACTGGTTGTGTTTCATCTTCTTCTAGTTGTCTTTCATCTTGTACAAGTTGTTTTTCATTTCTACCTATTGTCATTCATGTTGTACTCGTTGTCTTTCATATTCTACTTGTTGTCTTTTACCTTCTTCTTGTTGTCTTTCATTTTCTACTAGTTTTTTTTTTCATTTTCGTACATTTGTGTTTCATTTTCTTCTTACAATTGTGTTTCATATTCTACTGGTGGTCTTTCATGTTCTACTAGTTGTCTTTCATCTAGTACGGGTTCTTTTTCATGTTCTACTGGTTGTCTATCATGTTCTACTAGTTGTATTTCATATTCTATTAGTTTTCTTTCATCTTCTTTTGGTTGTCTTTCAACGTCTACAGGCTGTCTTTCATGTTCAACTGGTTGTCTTTTATGTTATACTAGTTGTCTGTCATCTTGTACTGGTTCTCTTTTACGTTCTACTGGTCGTCTTTCATGTTATAGTGGTTGTATTTCATATTCTACTAGTAGCCTTTTATCTTCTTCTAGTTGTCTTTCATGTTGTTCTGGTTGTCTTTCATGTTGTCTTATTTGTTTTTCATCTTGTATTAGTTCACTTTCATGTCGTACTGGTTGTCTTTCATGTTCTAATGGTTGTATTTCAAATTCTTCTAGTTGTCTTTCATATTCTTCCGGTTGTCTTCCATATTCTACTTGATGTCTTTCATCTTCTACCGATTCTCTACCATGTTCTATTGTTGCCTTTCATCTTCTTCTAGTTGTGTTTCATCTTCTTCTAGTTGTCATTCATCTTGTACTTGTTGTCATTCATGTTCTACTGGTTGTCTTTCATTTCCTTGTTGTTGTCTTTCATCTTCTTGTTGTTGTCTTTCTTGTTCTACTGGTTGTCTTTCATCTTCTTCTGGTTGGCTTTCATCTTCTAGTTGTCTCTCGTATTCTACTAGTTGTGTTTCATATTCTTCAAGTTGACTTTCATCTTGTACATGTTGTCTTTCATGTTCTACCAGTTGTCATTCATGTTAAACTGATTGTCTTTCATGTTCTACTGGTTGTCTTTCTTCTTCTTCTAGTTGTCTTTCATTTTCTTCTTTGTTTTTCAACTTCTACTGATTGTTTTTCATGTTCTACTGGTTGTTTTTCATGTTCTACTAGTTAGCTTTCATCTTATTCTAGTTGTCTTTCATCTTCTTCTAGTTGCCTTTCAACATCTGCTAGTTGTCTTTCATCTTCTACTGGTTGTTTTTCATGTTTTACTTGTTGTCTTTCATCTATTCTAGTTGTATTTCATCCTCTAATTGTTGTGTCTCATCTTCTTGTGGTTGTCTTGCATGTTCTACTGGTTGTCTTTCATCTTCTTCTAGTTGTTTTTCATCTTATTCTAGTTGTTTTTCATCTTCAACTAGTTATTTTTTTTATCTTCTTCCAGTTGTGTTGCATTTTCTTTTAGGTGTCTTTCGTCTTGTACTTGTTGTCTTTCATGTTCTACTGGTTGTCTTTCATGTTCTACTGGTTATGTTTTAATCTTCTTCTTGTTGTCATTCATCTTCTTTAAGTTGTGTTTCATCTTGTACTAGTTCTCTTTCATGTTCTACAGATTGTCTTTCATGTTCTACGGGTTGTCTTTCATCTGCTTCAAGTTGTCTTTCATCTTCTTCTAGTTGTCTTTCAACTTCTGCTGGTTGTCTTTCATCTTCTACTGGTTGTCTTTCATCCTCTACTGCTTGTCTTTCATGTTCTACTGGTTGACTTTCATCTTCTTCTGGTTGTGTTTCATATTCTTCTAATTGTCTTTCATCTTGTACAGGTTGTCATTCATGTTCTATTGTTGTCTTTCATGTTCTACTGTTGTCTTTCTTCTTCTACCGGTTGTCTTTCATCATTTACAGCTTGTCTTCCACATTCTACTTGTTGTCTTTCATTTTCTATTGGTTCTTTTAACTTTTACTAGTTGTCTTGCATCTTCTACTTGTTGTCTCACTTCTTCTACTAGTAGTCTTTCATCTTCTTCTAGTTCTTCTAATGGTGGTCTTTTATCTTATTCTAGTTGCGTTTCATCTTTTTCAGTTTTTCTTTTATCATGTACTAGTTGTCTTTTATGTTCTTCTAGTTATCTTTCAGTTTCTTTTGGTTGTCTTTTTAGTTGTCTGTCATCTTCAACAAGTTGTTTTATATCTTCCTCCTGTTGTGTTTTATTTTCTTCTAGTTGTCCTTCATGTTCTACTAGTTGGCTTTCATGTACTACTGGTTGTGTTTCATTTTCCTCTTGTTGTCCTTCATCTTCTTCCAGTTGTGTTTCATCTTCTTCAAGTTGTCTTTCATCTTGTATGGGTTCTCCTTCATGTTCTACTAGTTGGTTTTCATCTTCTTCTACTTGTCTTTCATTTTCTTCTAGTTGCCTTTCAACATTTGCTAGTTGTCTTTCATCTTTTACTGGTTGTCTTTCATCTTTTACTGGTTGTCTTTCATCTTCTTGTAGTTGTTTTTCATCTTCTTCAAGTTGTTTTTTTATCTTCTTCAGTTGTGTTTCATTTTCTTTTGGGTGTTTTTCATCTTGTACTTGTTGTCTTTCATGTTATACTGGTTGTCTTTCATGTTCTACTGGTTATGTTTCATGTTCTTCTTATTGTCCTTCATGTTCTTCCAGTTGTGTTCATCTTCTTCTAGTTGTCTTTCATCTTGTACTAGTTCTCTTTCATGTTGTAATGATTGTCTTTCATGTTCTACTGTTGTCTTTCATCTGCTTCAAGTTGTCTTTCATATTCTTCTAGTTGTCTTTCAACTTCTACATGTTGTCTTTCTTCTTCTACCGGTTTTTTTCATCTTCTTCTAGTTGTCTTTAATCTTCTACTAGTAGTCTTTCATGTTCTACTGATTGTTTTTCATCTTTTTCTTGTTTTCTTTCATGTTCTAGTTGTCTTTCATCTTCTACTGGTTGGGTTTCATCTTCTTCTTGTTGCCTTTCATCTTCTACAAGTTTGTCATTCATGTTCTACTAGTTGTCTTTCATGTTCTACTAGTTGTCTTTCTTCTTCTACAAGTTGTCGTTAATCTTCTACAGCTTATCTTCCATGTTCTAGTGGTTGTCTTCGGTCTTTTTCTAGTTGTCTTTCATCTTCTACTAGTTATCTTTCATCTTTTTCTAGTGGTCTTTCATGTTCTACTGGTTGTTTTTCATCATCTTCTAGATGTTTTTCATGTTCTTCTAATTGTCTTTCATGTTCTACTAGTGTTTCATTTTCTTCCAGTTGTCATTAACTTCTGCTGGTTGTCTTTCATCTTTTACTTGCTGTCTTTCATTTTCTACTGGTTATCTTTCATGTTCTACTAGTTGTCTTTCATCTTCTTCTAATTGTCATTCATCTTGTACAAGTTGTTATTCATGTTCTACTAGTTGTCTTTAATGTTCTACTAGTTGTCTTTGTTCTTCTACATGTTGTCTTTCATCTTTCACAGCTCCTCTACCATGTTCTACTGTTTGTCGTTCATTTTTTGTAGTTGTATTTCATTTTCTACTGATTGTATTTCATCTTCTACTAGTTGTATTTCACCTTAAATTTAAAATAGATTTATGTATTATGTGTGACATGGCTTATGAATTTATTTCTCCACAACAACATGGCATGGGTAATATAATTGCATAACCCAATAATATATTAATGCATGAGATGCATTAGGGATTGTGATTAATTAATTGATGTAAGAGAGAAAATGAGTCAAGCCCACTGTAAATCTCAGCACGTTAGGGGGAAGGGCTTCCAAGATAGGCTTGGAGAGCTAAGCATGCGCTAGGCAAGAGAACTACAATCTTTCGGCCATTCTCTTTTCTCTCTTGCACCTCCTACCCATGTGTTGAGAAAAAAAAATCAACAATTATGAAAAATGTTAAATTGAAGAAGTAGAATCTTGACTTAAGGATTGAACTTGTAAAGTATCTCTAAGAAGAAAACATAAGTTTTATAATATATATGAGGATGTTATATATAGGGACAACTCCAGTTCAAATCATTCGTGATACAAGCTAGAATATGCCTATAGTACGTACCTCAAATGTTTTTCTTTCTCTCCATTCTCTGGATTGCTTATAAAACATTAAAAAAAAAACAACTTTGAATAATCTATAAAGAATATGTAATAAATCAGAAGCTTTAGTAATAAGACCATAAATACCGTATTCTAAGAAAGAAAATTGTTACATATGTTTGAAAATGATAATAAAAGTTTTCAGTGCGCAGTCAAAATAAGAAGTTTAGGTGTGAATGGGTTCCAGTACTAGAAATAATTTCTTTTTATCCAATACAATGTATTTCTTAAATTGATAACGCATGCATTGATTTTACTTGCCAAATAATTTTAATTTGCCAACCAATCACCATATCTTTTGGTCTCTGATGTTACTAAAGTGTGCGTTTCTAATTTACCAACCTGGCACCATATCTTTTCAAGTATACTCGCAATAGTGGAATTCCTAGCTGGTTGTTTTGGCAATACTGCCAAAGGCTTCACCAACTCATTTCGAAGAATATTATTAGCTTAATGCATATCTGAACATTGTTACATGGAATCATATAAATAGCAATCATATATCATTGTTACATGGAATGTTCAAATCTGAACCATTGATTTATGTTAACCTGTCCTAAAATAATATCAGTGTATAGGGACAATTTTTGTTCAAATTATACCAAATACAGTCAATCTATAAAGAAGAATAAAATTATAGTAAATCCAAAACGTTAGGAAAATATATATATTTCAGTACAATTGGATGGAGAAAAATTTAAAAACAAAAATTATACAAAAATTATCAAATCAAATATATAATAGAGGAAGTGATCTGTGAAGGTGATCATTACACATTGAATGTTTAGGAGGGAATGGTTTTACTATCCAGTTATGTTTATTCATCTCCTGTGTAATGAAAGATATTGTGAACAATGTATTCGAATATTTATTTAAATTACTTGTAAAGAATGGTCCTTAATTAAATCTCTATTTCTAATTCGTAATCCTTGTACCATATGTTTTTGTTTAATCTCCGTTTCTAATACTGGAACTTTATGTTGTTTGTTTTGGCGATACCACCCCGGACTTCACCAACTAGATTGAAAATAACCAAATTCACCTAACAGTTACATACACCAAAATTTGGTATGATTTATTTACTGATTTAGAAATATCAATGGTCCACACATCAGTTGATGTAAAATTTCATCCATTGATCTTGTTAACCGACGGTGATGAAACATCTTGACGTTGGGGCAATTCTAGTTTAAGTTAGACCAGGAACATTCAAATTAAAATCTATCTATAAAACCCTAATTTCTTTTGGTCATGCCATTCTGAAAGTTGCTTATCCCTTTCTCCTCTCTATGTGCCTCTCTCTATGTTATATAATCACTAAATTGCAAGATCTCTCTCTAGCTAGCTCCTGTTCTCTCCGTAAAATCACAATATCTCTCTCTAGTTAGCCCTCTGGCCTCTCTCTATTGGAACACTCTCCCTAGGTTCTCTTCCTCCCCCCCCCCTCTCTCTCTCTCACTCACTCACTCAAATAAAAGAGCCACTTTATCTACCCTATCATTATCATTCCCTTCTCTCATGGCGGAAAGGCTCCCCATTTATTGCCATCAGGTTAGAATTAATAACTTTTTTCTTTGTTGTATACTTATTTCTTTTACTCATGTAGTAATTTTGCAAATTAGAATAATATATTAATTTTTTGTTTGCAGTGTCACAGATACAAGCACCATGTATTCTGTTGCACTTACATAAAAAAGGATAAGATGTGCATACTGAAATATTGTCAAAATTGCATTGCAAGGTAATGTATGTTACATATTGTCATCCCTTTGATTGAATATCAGATTTCTTTTTGTTTAATGTTCACTATTTGGGATCAGGTCATATCCTGGCGAAGAGGCAGAGAGGGCACAATTGGGTAGCTGGGTGTGCCCCAGATGCCGAGAAATTTGCAACTGTTGTACGTGTAGGTAAGTCTTATTTGAGAAGCCTTGTTGTTTGAAAAATATATAGGAAGAAAATAAATATTCTACAATATAGGTTATATTTTGATAAAATATTGTACTCTCAAAAATGCAGAACAAAAATAGGGCCATCACCTATTGGAAAGAAGTGTACCAACGTAGATCAGGTTCTGTTAATTTGCATGATCTAAATTATATTTGTGAAAAACAATTGTTGTCAAAAATTAGTTATCATATAAATATTGTTCCTTAGATTGGAAAGTAAAAATGTCCACAGGAAAAACTTTGCCCGGAGATTCTAAAGTTCCCAGCATATACTAACCACATTCTTTCAAATGCAGAAAAAATGCAGAAAAAAAAGAGTGCTATCAATCGGAAGGAAACCTACCAAAGTCGATCAGGTTCTGTTAAATTTTGGCTGGATATTATTCTTAAGTTCAGAAGACATACTAACCTCATTCTTTGCATGACTACACATCAAAATGAAAATAACTGAATTCAGATTCTTTGACTACCTATTAGTAACAATTTATTCCTACATTTGTTCCAGAGGAAGTATGTGGAGATGGCTGACCGTGCTAGGGCAGAATTGTCGGTGCTTCAAGGGCAGGAGAGCCTGCTGCCTATGGCAATCCCAATCACAAAGGTTGCCGGCATTGATATGGCGGTCGAAAATGTGGGTCCTGCTCTCGAATTTTTGGAGCATTGTAGGAACTTCTCTCAGGTATCAATTCCTTCATTAATATGCACAAATTTTTTACATGAAGTAAATTTAAGCACCCCAAAGATTGATTAGCATTGTGGATGACTTATGTTTACAATTACTATATACAGACAGTTTATAATCTAAAAGATGGAGAGGCTGAAAGAATCTTGGATGAGATTATAAAAGGGTGGGATGGGTCAAGCGGGCAACTGTCGGTACTAGAAGAATTCCAAAGGGACTTGCTTACTATCATTTTGACTGACAAGAAGACCCGGTATGCCATTTTATAAGTGAAAGCTATTTAATAACGTCAAATCATTGATTTACACGTCAAATTTAATTACCATTAATTGATCTAGTCTTCTTAGGTAAACATGATGTCATGTTACAATAGTGTTAGAAGTTAATACTGAAAAACTGCCTTCATGAAACAAGATGCTAAAACATGAATTTAATATATGAAATATATAATTTGTTATCTGATATAAGAACAATTCATATTTTTTGTTCTTGCAAGGCGAAGTAGTAGTTCTGGTTCATCACTAGCTGGAGATGCATGGGTGGCTGCTGTCGAGAGATTGATCGATTTAGAATCTCTCTTCAGGAATGTTCCACGAGATTACTTCCAGAGTGGTTCTTGTTATCATCAACTTGATGCCAATTGGAAACTGCATATTCTGAATTTTCTCTGTGATCTTGTTCTTGTTACCAAGTAAAATGCAATATTTCATCAATTTGTGAAATTAATCTTAAACTTAATTATATATAAAGGATCTAGTATCTTGATGTTTTTATTTTTATTTTTCAGGAAACTAAAGCGATTCCGTCCAATTCCAAGAGAGAAAGAATTTAACTGGAAAGAGCTTCCTGCTTCTCAAAAGGTCTGAAATCTATAATTTAATTAATGCATGTTATGTAGCAAAAGAAAACCTGTGAATGTCAACAGGTTGAATTTTTTGTGTGGTGATGTATGTATTGAACTATATTGATGTAGGTAATTGCACTTTGGAAAGAGTTGAAAGATGAGGAGGCAAAAGCTGTACAACCTCCAGAAGATGGGATGGTACTTTCATTTGAGGAAGAAGAGGAGTACGAAAGACGGTTGTCGGCGTTGAAGGAGGAGTTCCGTAAGGCATATCTTGAGATGTTAGATGCCCTAACAGATCATAATTTATGTAAGGATTGGCACATATAGTATGAACTTATTAACTAGTTTTTAATTTGAGTGAGGCTATGGTGCTATGCATAGCACGGATGGCTAGTGTACTACGGCTCAATATGGTACTTTTTAAAATCCTAACGGTCGATCCGAACCGTTCAATGTGATAACCATATGAATATGTACTTGCAAACTAAATTTTATATTTTTTCGAATTTTTTTACTATTTTTTAGATAGGTAGAATTTTGATGGTCCAGAATTTTCAGAAAACACTGATTTTTCTACCTATCTAAAAAAATAGTAAACAAATTCAAAAAAATATAAAATTTAGTTTGCAAGTACATATTCATATGGATATCACATTGAACGGTTCGGATCGACCGTTAGGATTTTAAAAAGTACCATATTGAGCCGTAGTACACTAGCCATCCGTGCTATGCATAGCACCATAGCCTCACTCTTTTAATTTACTACCTAACCAGTTGAGTTGTTTTTTGGAGAGGCTTATATTTAGGTTTTGCTGACCTGCAACAATATTTAATCAAACAATTATCTTAACATAGTTTGATTAAATTTTAGCTGATCCACTTAATGTTTCTCCTTCTTCTTAGTTGGGACCTTTTGTAAGAACTTAATGAGAAGAATGTTATGCAAATTTACAGTAGTCTAAATGAAGGTTCCATTGGAAGACATATTGCACAAAAATTTGCACCAGGTCATAATAATTAACAAGAATGGAGCCCAAGAAGTGGTAATTATTAATTCAACTGACATGTTAAAAAAAATTAAAATTCATCTACGCTTATATGTCATTTAACTAGCTAGTATCCTGTTAAGTTATGTGAACATATTCAATGCCAAGTAATAAAATGTTATCATAAGCTTAGTCAGTAGAACTAGACAGGCGATCATATAATTTTACTACTGAGATAACTTTGTATTGCAAAAATGACAGGCCCAGAAAGGAGTGCTAAGAGAGTGAAGCCACTAACATCGCATACAAGTGGAAGGATATTTTCTCAGATTGAAGGCTACATGGAAAGTTCATCAATTGCGATCCAAGGTTAAATCTGGAAACAATATTGCTTATTTTGGTATAATTAGGATGTCACAGTAGTGAACTCCCTCACATTACCTATCAGTTCACCTTCTAGAACCTCCACACATATAGACAGATCTTCACAATATTGCCAAACCGCAATTGCAGATACATTCTACATGCTCTTAGCATAAAAAAAATATAGAATATTAGCGCAAACCGTAATTGCGGAAGCATTCTTCACGCTATTGTGCAAACATAAAAAATAATATTAGCGCAAACCGAAATTGCGGATGTATATATTCTTCAAGCTTTTGCGAATATGATATGTGTGCTAACCATAACTGCGGATACATTATTCATTCTCATGTGCATAAATATAAGTAAAATTTTAGCAAATAATGACAGACATTAGATCAATCAATATATTGAGATTATCCAATTTAAGTCTTTAGTGATATAAATGAAACAAAAATGATTTTAAGATTTCTTCTATCATAGATTTGTCAAGAAGGACAGATCGTTAGGTACCATTTGTTAAAACTGCTATTGAAATATTATGGTACAACAATAGTATTAATTGCAGTATTAGTCTCACATATTTGCTTCATCAACTTTTACTATTTCTCAGATGTTGAGAACCGGGATCCTCTATCAAATAAAGACAGCATTGACAAGTGGTATGTCTTTCCGAAAGAGGATGGAGCTGTTATTGAAGAATATTGTTCTTCTAAAAGGTATCAATACATGTGCATAACCACTTTTCTTTTTCTTTCTTTTTATGGTATCTCCTCTGGATTTTAGTATCACTGGCATGGTTAATACAAGTATCTTGGCTGGTAGATCAAGCAATCTGGATTACAGTATAAGTGATGTATCGTTAATATGATTTGTTATGTACTAGTGCCACCTTCTCCCTATATATATATGTCACAATATATAAAATTTTTGTTTATATCCGGAATCAAGGGATCAATATTATGGACCATAAGAATTGCATATACGAGATTCATTTGCAATCCACTTGCATTCCAGGATGTAATGTGATTTTACATGTATAATGTCTAAGGCATACCTTTTTTTTTTTAGAATTTGGGAAGGAATCTTGAATTCAGCTCTAGAGCACATTCCAGATGGAATATTGCAGAATCATGTACTTGATTTCAACAAACAAGAGGAGCTTGAGGTACCCATTTAATATATCTTGTCAATTCTTTTTTCATTTTAATTTTTCAACTTTGACATTGTTTGTAACATTTCTTTAATAAGCCTGTTTTTCCAATGCAACCAAATTGCCTTTCCGCCCCCGGTACCTATGACATCAAAGAAGCAGGTGCACCCCCAAAGAAGGAAAGTACAACCTTTGACAACAAAGAATGTGAAAGGAGTGAGAGGAAAGGCTCGAACAACAGATAACGGGCAGCCCGCACCTTTGGACAAATGGATTTTGGAGAGCCGGCCACAAGAATTGCAAAGACTGTACCGTTTATTGGAGAGAAAACCCAAAACGGATCAAGACATTTGGGTCCCAATCGAGAAAGAGGTGTTTCAACTTCCAGAGAGCTCTGGGACCTTGCTTGGGTTCGACGACATGAAACTCATGATGAACCGTGGATGGCTCGATGCTTCAATTATTAGTGTTTTCATGCTGTGAGTCCATTAGTTTCTTTCAAATTATTAATCACATGCACCTCTATTCTAATCTGTTATCTACGTCTAATTTTCAGCCACCTTTTCAGTTTGTGTTCACAAATTGAGGGTAATAGATGTGCCTTTCTATTGCCCAACTCTATTGACCAAGGTGCAATTAAAAATAGCCATGACGGAGTAGTACGTTACATTAAAGATGCGATGATGATAACTAGTGACGCTTCGATCCAATTTCTCCTCGCTCCATACCTTCAAAGGTTACATATATATATACATATATAGATATTACTTGAACATATTTCTTATAGGGTTCTCCAAATAGGATTTAGGGTTTAGGGTTTGTGCAAAATTATTTTTACATTGATTGTTATTACTTTCAATTTTGTTAGTGAACACTGGTCCTTGCTGTTGATTTGGCCTCGGAGATCTAGGGTATACATCTTGGACCCAAAGAAGTCAGTAGGAAAAACGCCAGAGACTAGGGAGATTTACTCTGTTTTAAATAAGTAAGAAATCAATTGAAATTTTGGTATTCCTGCACTTGTGGTATTTCATTCGTTTAATAGATGTTTAACACTAATTGCTAACCTTACTTTTTTTTTGCTTAAAGGGCCTTTGAGCAATATAGGGGAGATGATGGGCCAATTGATATTCCGAGACTTGATTTGCAATGGGAAGAGCCAACGGTAAACACACTGTATATCCTAGCATAAGATTTCATTATTATTATTTACTAAAATTAATTTATTCACAATACTTACCTTTTACAAATTTTCCCTTTCAATTCAGTGGAGGCAGCAGAGGGACAACTGGGAGTGCGGGTACTATGTAATGAAGTACATGCACTCCTTTGTGACAAATCATCAAAATAATTTCCCAAATGAGTGGGTATGTATTGTATCAAACATTAAATATTGTACTTAATTCCAACATAAAATCAACAAAATATATAGCTAATTTTACATTCCAACATGCATACAGTTCCCGAATGATCCGAGGCCATATACGCTTGAGGACGTTGATGGCATTGCTTCCATGTGTTCTGTGTTTTGTGAAAAATGCTTGAAGAATGCTTCAAATTAACAGTAGGTGATCATTATTTCCTTCTATCTATGTGTTTGAAACAGTATGTTATTGTAAATGTCATGTGAATATATTCTGTGCATGGGCTAATTACTGAACAGGTCTCACTTGGATAATGAATTGTGGTATATATGAATGTTCGAAACAGTTGGTAATTTTGGTCTCACTTGGGAGTGGTTGAACCAGTTGGTAATTTTGGCGTTCTAACAATATTATATATAGATATTTAGTAATTTCCTTCTATCTGTGTGATTATAAATGTTGTGAATAGGTTCTGTGGCTAATTAATAAACAGGTCTTCATTTTCTGTGGCTAGAAAAAATATGGCTGCTAGCCATTCTAAACACCATATTAAAAGAAAAAAATATATGCATATTAAACACGGTACATAAAAAACTTGTATGGATGTCAAAATCTCGTAAAAGAATACCCGTGTATGTATCTACAAGTACGCACACGGTTAACAACACTGTGCAAAACTGTGTATATATCGTAAAAATCAGCGCCATTTTCAGAGAACAGACACGGTTGTTTATGGATGAACTGTATATGTAATGAATTATGTCGTACACAATTTATTGAAAAGACCGTGTATGTTAGGAGTATTTAGACACGGTTCGGTAACCGTGTACAACGTACCCACCTATTCGTACACGAAGCCCATAGACACGGTTTTAAAACCGTGTATTGTCGCGTTTTATGTACTAGTGTAGAAAATTCTATGTGATGAGGTGAGTCTTGAGGAGCTCTTCATTAAGCCTTGCAACAACATTCTTTTTGGTGGTTTGTGATATGCACTTCCATATTTATCTCCGATTCTTAATTTCTTCAGTCATGCGGTGAATTGGGATCAGCCAATAGGTCATAAAAAAACGCAAGTTAAAGTTGGATTTTGTATAAAACAAAGTCACTTTCATATTCAATTGTCTCAATCTTGAAGAGTTTGAACGGGCGTATATCTTATACTATTTTGGAGGAGATCATGAGAGAGATTATTAATAATGAATGGAATAATTTATTTCTTTTTTTTGTCTTAGGGGTGTAAAACAATATTGTGTCACATATATAGGGGCATTGGATGTAGATGTGAAGGTTGAAGCCCTCTTCTAGGTATAGTTAGAAGAAACATATGGTTTAAATTGTGACAATTGAATAATGAAATACATGACGTACGTGTTGGTCGTATTAAATCCAAATTGTTCATTTATTAATGATCAGCACTTATTTCTTGATCAGTCAGACCCTTAGTTTCTGTATTAATTTGTAGCTTACTGACTTTTCCATTTTAGTGCGCAGATGGAATTCAAATTGAGCATTATACCTGGCTCAAATATGGCAAACTTGGCTCCAACTGGCTCTACATATTTTACCACTATTACCCATAATTTTTCTTTCAAATTTTTGTATACTGGGCAATTATGTATTTGATGTAGTTGTCAAACAATATCTAGTTATAATCCAGTGGGAGATTTTGAGTTATCTGGGATGGAAGATGCTTTTCCTTTTCTCTAGCAGGGGGTGGGGTTTAGATCAAAAGCTGTGTGAAATCATGAAACATAAAGTTATATAATGGCAATCGATGGTGTGAGAATTGATATTGGTTCAGTAGTAATGTGGCTAGTCTTACACAATTGGAACATGGCAGCTAAATATGCTATTAGGATCAATTAATTAATTAATATTCCAGTTATTATCCACTTGATATTTTTTGGTTGGCTGATGGAAATTTATTCTTTGAACACTTAGGTGGAGAATCGAGTATTATATACTTGCATCAGCATGCACCTAAGTTGGTGAGTTGGCATGTGTCATATATAAGAAAAAGAAAATAAATAAATCTTGTGGGTCCCTTTTTTTTTTTAAAAGAATTGACAACTTCAACAGACACAAATTCAACATCCTTAATTTAAAAATAATAATCAAGAGCAATATCTTTAAAGAAGTAGACAACCAAATATCTTTAAATTTAATAGTTTAATAAATGACGTAATTCAATTATTAATTCAAACAAGAAAACACACACAGAGTCTAACTCTTTTACAAATGTTGAGCTCACACACAGAAGAGGATTCGTGGGTAAAATGATTGTTTGTCCATGTGTACTCCCACTTTTTGCAGTAGTGAAATTATCATACTTACTAAATATGTGAACAAATTTACAAATTTTTAAAGTCATGTGTTTAATTGAAAAGATATATCTATAATCTTGTTAAAACTTACCTCTAGCAATGCATAAAGTAAATTTTAATATTGTTAAACTAAAAGAAAATGCTGCATTGTTAAATTCATATGCAGCATATTGAAGTACTTCAAAAAAATTAAGAATTTAACCTACATTAATTACTAACCTAGAACAACTATAAACTATTGAACACAATTACTAGATATATGTAACATTGTTAAGCTCATCAATCAATATCATTGAAAATTGAATCAAGAAAATTATTAAACTAATTGTATAAAAATTTATTTCAACATATATACCAATTCACATTCATACTAAAAGAGACCTGCATTACATATTCAATATTATATTATTAAGATGTTCTTCAAAGTTTTAACATTTTGAAAGTTTGACAATCTAGCTTTTTAAATGTTAAACTATCATTTGAATAATTTATAATAAGAAAAAAATAAATGGCCTTCAAGGAAAACTTCTAAAAGATTGAACAAATAATATAATAAAGAAACACACATATCCGCCATAAAATAGGCGGCCCAACCCCATAAAAACCGGCCATAAGTCTCTCCCTCTCTCTCACAAAGAAACCCTAGGTAGCCGCCGCCTCTATTTCTCTCGCTCACTTTCTATATATATCTCTCCTTCTTTAATCACCGAGAACAAAATACCAAAAAACAAAGCACATGTCTTCCTCTTCTTTTCTCATTTTCCCCAATCCATACTAATTTCTCTTTCTCTACTCTTTTTGTTGACCAAAGAAAAAAACTAAATCCTGAACTGCAACCTCTTTTCACATAAAGCTTACCTTCCTTTGTAGTCACCTAATAAACCGTAAACCACAACCTTTTCTATAGTTATTCTGACAGAAGGAGAGGATAGACAGCTAAATAAATAAATTTCAATTTGGTGGTGGTGTTAGATTGGTTTGTTTGATTGAAACTGATTCTATACAGCATGGAGTTTCAAGTCACTATTGTGATCTGAATTGTGATTTTCGGTCGGTTTCATTTAAGGTAACAAATTTACTCTATCGAAAAAATCTTGATTTATTATTTGTAATTATGAGTATGCAATAAGAATTGATTATATTTTTATTATTTGAATTGCTTTGGACATATAAATATTTATTATTTTTTAAACATGTATGAAAGTTTGAGAATAATTAATGTATCTATTTAATGATTGCACGGCATTGTTTTGTGGCAATTGAAGGTATTGTACATTAAGTTTATTGCGCGAGGCATTGTCGACAAATTGATAGTAAAATCCAAATAATATTGAATTTTGGATTCCTTGATAGGTCACCTATTTTTCTTCATAGGGAACTCTAGATAAGGTAAATTCATGTGTTGTAGTCACTTTAATCCTATGTTTAGATATGCATTTAGATTTAATTTAATAATAAAATCTCATTCTCTTGTAAAGATTGGTGAATGACACTCAGTTGGACCACAATGCTTATACCTGAGCTAGGATGTGGTGAACTAAATTTAGTTAATATACCTATCTTACCTTATTCATCAAGGGAGTCTTATATTGAACATCATATGCTTTGGTGGTCAGGGATGATTGTGTTACAATGCTTATTTATGAGTTAGTTTATATGATATATTATGAAAAATAGTATAACTATTGGATTAGGTTTAGAAGTGTTTTAGATGGGATATTTAGGTAATGTTGATGTTGAAACTGATCCATGTATGGTCTATTGCGAGAATTCCTTTATATGTAACAAAATAATGAATTAAATAATGAAAAAATAGAGAGTAATAACGGGTTTCTAGCAACACTTCTTCTCTTTCCTTCATCTCTCCTTCACTAAAAAACACAAATTACACTAAAATACTAAATCAAACAAGCACATGCCACATATGAATAGGCCAACAAATGCACCTTAGGAAACTTGCATTGGTCACCTTGAGAATTGTCATGACGGCTTTCTCTAGTCAAATCACACGGCTGCTACATTACTACACCATCAGCTAGTTGCCAAATTTAATATACTTTATGTACCCATTAGTGAATGCCCCTATGATGCCTCATGTGATTGGGCTTGGATGTCTGTGGCTAACTAATAAACTCAGAGAATTCATAGAAATGTGTTTGAAAGGTAAGCTTACCTAGCTAGTTGTATTTGCTATCATGTGTCTTTTATAGTTATATCACTTGACTGCACATTGCCAAACTTGCATCAGTCACCTTTAGAATTGTCAACATTCACTTGCATCATTAATTGTTTTCACTACACATTACTAAATTTACTAGACTTGATTCTTAGATGTCACAAGTCCCTATGTATTACTCCCATTCTTCTCTATTATCTCCCCAGTGATAGTTTCATTAATTTGTTAAACTCAGCCATATGTTTAATGAAGGCCAATAAGCATGACTGACTTTAATGAAATAAATTAATTATGGTAAACAATTTTAGCAGGGTATAAAACCCTATGTAGAGATGTGGATAATTAACCATGACTGACTTTTAATTTGACTTTGTTTGCTCATTTTCTATGTTTTTTTTTTGTGCGATGTAAGGGAACAGTACTTGGATGGACGAGGAAGATTATATTATAATCACACTTGGTCGATTTGGGGCTCAGGTTGTGACAGAGATATGGATGTTTTGGCAAATTCGTTCTCTCATAGTAGGGGTAAGTACTCTATTTATATAATTTTATGATTTATGTGAAGTACAACGAGCATTTACTTGAAAATTAGATGTCACCATGGTAAGATGCATATATGGTGATCATGTGAACATTCTCTTAGCATTTTGTATTGTCTTGGTAACATTAACATTCTCTTAGCACCGTTGTTTTGCCATGGTAATAAGCAAGGTGATCATTTTGTTAGTGCTGTAAAAAATTATTAATCACAACAGTCATATGTAACCATTGGTTTCTGTTATCCTGCCATATAATAATATCAGTGAGCGACAACTTTAGTTCAAATTATACCTAGCTAGTACAGTGAATGTCTAAAGAATAAAATTGGATATCTGAAACGTTTGGATAATATTTATAGTTAATACAAATGGATGGAGAATAACATAAAAAAAATGCACAAAAGAAATCAAATATAAAATATAGGAAGGAAGTGAAGGTGATCATCACAAATAAAATTTAGGAGGGAATTAATGGTTCTACTATCCACTTATGTTATATTCAACTCCTGTGTAATGAAACATATTGTGAACAATGTATTTTCTCTAATTATTTGTGCATGCATTCATTTCACTTGTATAGAATAGTTTCAACTTTTCATCTATATATGCTCCATATCTTCTGATCCTTAATGAAATCTCTGTTTCTTATTCTTAATCCTTGTACCATAGTATTTGGTTTTTATCTCTCTGTAACTAAGACTGGAACTTTATGTTGTTTGTTTTGGCAATACCACCCCGGACTTCACCAACTAGCTTGAAAAATATAACCAAATGCACCTAACAGTTACATGCACCAAATTTTGGTATGATTTATTTACTGATTTGGTATTATTTGAATACCAACAGGAATATCAACGGTCCAGGCATCAGTTGATGTAAAATCTCATCCATTAATTGATCTTGTTAACCTACTTTGATAAAACATCTAGATGTTGGGGCAATAAATTTAAGTTAGACCAGGAACATTCAAATTGAATTCTATCTATAAAACCCTTTTTTGGTCATTCGATTCTGAAAGTTGCTTATCCGTTTCTTCTCCTCACTATGTGCCTCTCTCTATGTTATATAATCCCTCAAATTACAAGATCTCTCTCTAGTTAGCTCGCGGTGCTCTCCCTAAAATCACAATATCTCTCTCTAGCTAGACTTCTGCCCTCTCTCTATTGGAACACTCTCCTTGGTTCTCTTCTGCTCTCTCTCTCTCTCTCTCTCTCTCTCTCTCTCACTCACTCGCTCAAATAAAAAAGCCATTTTAATCGATCCGAACATTCCCTTCTCTCATTGCGGAAAGATTCCCCATTATTGCCATCAGGTTACAATTAATAATTTGCTTCTTTGTGTTATATACTTATTTCTTTTTTTCATCTAGTCCTTTTTCAAATTAGAATAATATAATCCTTTTTCAAATTAGAATAATATAATCCTCTCCATTGTGATATCGATTAGAGTACAGTAGGTGAAAGATAGTAGTGAGTGAAACCCTAAATTGAATTCCAGAGAGGTAAAAAGGGCAAGACAGCAATGTCGGAACCCTAAGAGACTGAGAAGTGAAGAGAGGAGAGAAATAAAAGGGAGAAGAGAGATGAGTGAGTTATTTTTATTAGACGTTGAGGTGGAGTGATGATAGGGCAGTATTTGAAAAACCCTAAGGAGAATTAATGATAGGGTAGTATTCATACACGGTAACAGAAAAATAGCTGTTTTGAATACAAAATAGTCAAACACGGTTCCTACAAAAAAAAACATGTATAATTTACGGGGGTAGTCAAAAAGGCGTAAAAAACCAAAAATCCTAATTCACCCGGCCCAGCTTTGATAACGCTAAAACATATACTAAAAAGGCTATATTTTTACTAGTAGTCATTTTCCATGATTTATCACCGCAAGTGCATTTTTTAGTGATTTTGGTAGGTTCGAAAGAATGTTGTGAATTTAGCCCGAAAACATAGCAAATATGCTATATTGGGACGAAGACTAAATTTCCGCACAAAATTGGACATCTCATGAAGTACACAATAGGTGACGTGATGATAAGATGTTGAAAATCTACGAAATACGTAGTATGTTCGGCATTGGCCCTGTCGTGCGGCATTGCGTGCGACATCTGTAGTATGCTGCACGGGAATCGGCTGGATCTTGATCAATGCATGTATTGCTATAGACTCACTATTTTCGGACGACACTACTTCTCATGACCAATCAGAAACCAGTGCAAGTTCTCCACTACTTCCACGCATGCCTGGGAAAGCTATAAATAGTCCTTTTAGCAGACTTTTATGTATTAATTCAAGAATCTATCAAGTATTATGCTAGTTCTACTTAGATTACGTTACGTTAGAATAGAGAGATGAAGGAGCCATTTGTGGCCGAGATAGGGAGAAAATCTACTAAGGAGGGCAAAAGGAGATTGATAGAAGGCTAAGTTGGGCGCATACATCTTCAATTGGGTTGTTAATTTGTCCATAAGGGGCTAAATTCCTCATCTCTAGTGTTAGGGTTTGTACTTGAATTCTTATGATGTGTACTTATTTGTTTTTATTATTTTGTTTGCAATTAGATCTGAATTCCTTCTATATTTTATCTTTTCATTACTACCTATTGTGTATATATGCATCCTCGTCGCCTTAAGTCAATGAATCCATAATATCGTTGGAAGAACAATCATTTACTTTGTGTGAGAAACTCTAAGTAAGTATTGTCACCAAGTTTAACGATCTTGACAACGAAAAGACGTTCTAGAGGTCCACTAATAGGGTTAGGGTAAATTGTATTTAGACTAGGTGAAGCCTATGTTGGAACAAATTTAGGAAACTCAATGATCTTGGAGGGCATAGATTGAGAGAAGTATCTCTTTCATGTCGCCTTGCTCGATTGGTGGAGTCTCTAGGATTATTTCAACCACAAAGGAGTGTAGGGAAGCACGAAGCTTCAGAACTTAAAACCCTTTAGTCTTGGCAATTTTTAGGGCTAATTGTTAGATTAGAGAATCCTTAGATTGCATTCCAGGATGTAATGTGATTTTACATGTATAATGTCTAAGGCATACCTTTTTTTTTTTTAATTTGGGAAGGAATCTTGAATTCAGCTCTAGAGCGCATTCCAGATGGAATATTACAGAATCATGTACCTGATTTCAACAAACACGAGGAGCTTGAGGTACCCATTTAATATATCTGGTCAATCTTTATACATTATATTTCAAATTTTGATTATGATGGCTTGTTTGTAATGCAAGCACCTAATGCAGTCAACCAAACTAAAAGGGCCAATAGTTCACCGCAGATTTTGACAGGAAAGGATGATGAAGCCACTTCTAGGTGACTCAGCTTTGCCAAAAGTCTGTCTGCAAGGCTCCCCTCTGTAATTCTTTTTTCATTTTACTTTTTCAACTTTGACATTGTTTGTAATATTTCTTTAATAAGCATGTTTTTCCAATGCAACCAAATTCGCCTTTCCGCCCCCAGTACCTATGACATCAAAGAAGCAGGTGCACCCCCAAAGATGGAAAGTACAGTCTTTGACAACAAAGAATGTGAAAGGAGTGAGAGGAAAGGCTCGAAAAAAAGATAATGGCTGCCCGCACCTTTGGACAAATGGATTTTGGAGAGCCGGCCACAAGAATTGCAAAGACTGTACCATTTATTGGAGGGAAAACCCAAAACGGATCAAGACATTTGGGTCCCAATCGAGAAAGAGGTGTTTCAACTTCCAGAGAGCGCTGGGACCTTGCTTGGGTTCGATGACATGAAACTCATGATGAACCATGGATGGCTCGATGCTTCGATTATTAGTGTTTTCATGTTGTGAGTCCATTAGTTTCTTTCAAATTATTAATCACATGCCCCTCTATTCTAATCTGTTATCTACATCTAATTTTCAGCCGCCTTTTCAATTTATGTTCACAAATTGAGGGTAATAGATGTGCCTTTCTATTGCCCAACTCTATTGACCAAGGAGCAATAAAAAATAGCCATGACGTAGTATACGTTACATTAAAGATGCGATGATGATAACTAGTGACGCTTTGATCCAATTTATCCTCGCTCCATACCTTCAGAGGTTACATATATATATACATATAGATATTACTTGAACATATTTCTTATTGGGTTCTCCAATGCCTAAAATTACCAGTGCCTCTTACATCTTGCATTGTTAATTTCATTAATTTGTTAAACTCAGCTATATGTTTAATGAAGGCCAAATAAGCTACATGGAGTAAATGCTTTGAAATAAATTAATTATGGTAACAATTTTAGTCGGGTATTTACTATTTCTTTATAAAACCATATATAGAGATGTGGATAATTAACCGCGACTGACATTTAATTTGACTTTGTTTGATTATTTTCTATATATTTTTTTGTGATGTAAGTGAACAGTACGTGGATGGATGTGGAAGATAACATTATTATCACACTACGTCGATTTGGGGCTCAGGTTGTGACAGAGATATGGATGTTTTGGCAAATTCGTTCTCTCATAGTAGGGGTAAGTACTCAATTTATATGATTTCTTGTAATTTTATGATTTATGTGAAGTACAGCTAGCATTTACTTGAAAATTATATATCACAACCATAAGATGCAGATATGAAGATCATGGTAACATTCTCTTAGCATTGTTGTATTGTCTTGGTAACATTAACATTCTCTTAGCATTATTGTTTTGCCATGGTAACAAGCAAGGTGAGCATTTGGTTAGTGTTGTAAAAAATTATTGATCACAACAGTCATATCTGAACAATTGGTTTCTGTTATCCTGCCATAAAATAATATCAGTGAGCGACAACTTTTGTTCAAATTATACCTAGCTAGTACTGTCAATGTCTAAAGAATAAAATTATTAAATCTGAAACGTTAGGATAATATGTATATTTAATACAAATGGATGGAGAATAACATAAAAAAATGCACAAAAGTGTTGGAAGAGTAAACAGAGGAAGAAGGATTGACACAAATAATTCAACTTCACTTCTTAATTAATTCGATTACAACATGCTGAATTTATAGCCCTACAACAACTAAGTTTGGATCATCTCAGTTTAGCACCCCACTAACTTATTATAAACTTAATACCCACTACCTATCCTGCTATTACAAACATTATGACTAATTATAGAACCCACTAACTCCACTACACGCTCCTTGATAGAACTCCAAATATAACAGACTAGTTTTTAGAACAACTCTCAACTGAACTCTAAATATGGAAAGTTAATTTTGGATCAACTTTCAACACTCCCCCTTGATTCAAAATTGGTTACTCCAAGCTTCTTTCGCAAATTTTCAAATGTGCTTATTGCCAATGCCTTGGTTAGAATATCTGCCTTCTGATTTTCTGAAGTAACAAACTTTAGCTCAACTATCTTCTCTGGCACTAGATCTCTGACGAAATGAAGTCGAATGTCGATGTGCTTTGACCTTCCATGGAACACCGGGTTCTTTGACATTGCTATGGCTGATTGATTGTCACAGAAAATTCGTGTAGGTTGCTGCTGCACCTGTCCAACATCTTCAAGTATTCTTCCAAGACAAACTGCTTGACAAGCTGCTGAATTGCTTGCAATGTACTCAGCTTCTGAGGATGAGAGCGCTACTGTTGCTTGCTTCTTTGAGCTCCAACTTATTGCACTGGATCCAAGGGAGAAAATGTGACCTGAGGTGCTTCTTCTATCTTCAGAACACCCTGCCCAATTGCTGTCACTATAGCCAACTAGCTCAAAGGAATTTGTGTTGTCATACCAAAGTCCGAAATCAGTTGTACCCGAGATGTACTTCAATACTCTCTTTGCTGCTCCAAAATGGTGTTTAGTTGGATTGTGCATATGCCTAGATATCACCCCTACTGCAAAACTTATATCTGGTCTTGTGTGGGTTAAATAAATCAAGCCTCCAACTAAACTCCTAAACTTGGTTTCATCACATGGCCCTGTGCCATCATCTTTTACAAGCTTTTCATTATTGTTCATCGGTGTAGCTGCTGCCTTGCAACTATGCATGCCAAACTTCTTTAGCAAATCCTTTTCATACTTTCTTTGAGAGACAAAGATGCTGCCATGCTCTTGCTCTACTTCCAACTTGCATGTTTCATCCAAGTCTTCAAACAATTGCTTGAATCCGGACATGTGATTTGAACACCCGCTATCGAGAAACCAGATGGTGCTTGCATCAACTTTGTCAACCGCGCTGCTGGCCATGATGAGAGTTGGTTGCGTATCCTCCTCTTCTATATAATTTGCTTGACTCTCTTCTCTTTGCTTCTTGTAGCATTCTGCTTGGTAGTGCCCATACTTGTTGCAATAATAGCATTGAACATCCCTCTTGGAATCGTCGTATGAATTTGCTTGATTGCTTCTACCTCCTCTGCTGGAATTAGCCCGTCCTCTGCTGGGATTGTGGCTGCCTCTGCTGGAATTGTTTCTTCCTCTGCCTCGGCCTCTTGGGTAGCCATTAGATCTGCCTCTTGATGACTCCCCCTTCATGTAAAATGCCTTGTCGTCGCCTTTATCTTCAGCCTTTGACATCCTTGCTTCATGAGTCTGCAGTGATCCCATGAGTTCATCAAAGGTGTACGTTGCGAGATCCTTTGATTCTTCAATTGCTGCCACTACATGATCAAACTTGGGTGTTAGGCTTCTCAACACCTTTGCCACCACCGTCTTCTCCTCCATGGTGTCTCCAAATGCTCGGATTTGATTGACCACCTCTTGTACTCTTGAAAGGAAAATTTGGACTGATTCTTCCTTGTTCATCTGCAATGTTTCAAAGTCCCTGCGTAGGCCTTGAAGTTTGATTGCCATGACTCGAGTACTCCCTTGAAATGCTGTTTTCAGGGTTGTCCATGCCTCCTTTGCGTTGGTGGCTGCTGCAATTTTTGAGAAGATGGTGTCATGCACTGCTTGTTGGATGAAAAACAACGCTCGTGCATCTTTCTTCTGATTCTCTTGCGGATTAGGATCTGGATTAGGAACTCCATTTGCTATCAAGTCCCATAGGCCATGAGACTTGAACAATGTCGTCATCTTGATGCTCCAAAAAGCATAGTTTTCGCCTTTGAAGAGAGGTATTGCTGGTTGTGTGACATTCACCATGGTGCTGCCGTTTTCTGCCATGGTCGGATCTGCCCTGATCTCTCACCTTTGGCTCTGATACCAATTTGTTGGAAGAGTAAACAGAGGAAGAAGGATTGACACAAATAATTCAACTTCACTTCTTAATTAATTCGATTACAACATGCTGAATTTATAGCCCTACAACAACTAAGTTTGGATCATCTCAGTTTAGCACCCCACTAACTTATTATAAACTTAATACCCACTACCTATCCTGCTATTACAAACATTATGACTAATTATAGAACCCACTAACTCCACTACACGCTCCTTGATAGAACTCCAAATATAACAGACTAGTTTTTAGAACAACTCTCAACTGAACTCTAAATATGGAAAGTTAATTTTGGATCAACTTTCAACAAAAAGAAATCAAATATAAAACGTTGGAAGGAAGGGAAGGTGGTCATCGCAAATTATGTTTAGGAGGGAATTAATGGTTTTACTATCCACTTAAGTGATATTCAACTTGTGTGTAACGAAACATATTGTGAACAATGTATTGTCAATGTTTAATCTTTCGATCTATATATGCTCCATATCGTCTGGTCCTTAATGAAATCTCTGTTTCTTATTCTTAATCCTTGTACCATAGAATTTGGTTTTAATCTCTGTATCTAAGACTGGAACTTTATGTTGTTTGTTTTGGCAATACCATCCCAGACTTCACCAACTAGCTTGAAAAATATAACCAAATGCACCTAACAGTTACATGCACATAAATTTGGTATGATTTATTTACTGAATTGGTACTATTTGAATACCAACAAGAATATCAATGGTCCAGGGATCAGTTGATGTAAAATCTGGTGTGATAAAACATCTAGATGTTGGGGCAATATAAATATAAGTTAGACTAGGAACATTCAAATTGAAATCTATCTATAAAACCCAAATTTCTTTTGGTCATTCCATTCTAAAAGTTGTTTATCCCTTTTACCTCTCTGTGCCTTTCTCTATGTAATATAATCCCTAAAATCACAATATCTCTCTCTAGCTAGCGCTCTGCCTTATCTCTATTGGAATGCTCTCCCTTGGTTCTCTTCTCCTCTCTCTCTCTCTCTCTCTCTCTCTATATATATATATATATATATCACTCACTCAAATAAAAAAGCCATTTTTATCTACCCTAACATTCCCTTCTCTCATGGCGGAAAGGCTCCCCATTATTGTCATCAGGTTACAATTAATAAGTTGCTTCGTTGTGTTATATACTTATTTCTTTTTCTCATCTTGTAATTTATCAAATTATAATAATATATTTAATTTTTTTTTTTTTGGAGTGTCACAGATACAAGAACCATGTATTCTGTTGCACCTACGTCAAAAAGGACAAGTTGTGCATAATGAGATATTGTCAAACTTCCATTGCAAGGTAATGTATGGTACATATTGTCATCCCTTTGATTAGATATCCCATTCCTTTTTGTTTAATATTCACTATTTGGGAGCGGTTCATACCCTCACAAAGAGGTAGAGAGGGCACAATTGGATAACTGGGTGTGCCCTAAAAGCCGAGGAATCTGCGAATGTAGTACTTGTAGGTAAGTATTATTGTAGAAGTCCTGTTGTTTCAAAAATCTACAGGAAGAAATTTAAATATATTCTACAAGATAGGTTATATTTTGATAAAATATTGTACTTTCAAAAATGCAGACAAAAAAGAGGGCTATCGCCGATCGGAAAGATCCATACCAATGTCGATCAGGTTCTGTTAATTATCATCATCTAAATTCTATTGTTGTCAAAAATTAGTTATCAATTAATACTGTTCCTTAGATTGAAAAATAAAAAAATGATACATCATAGTATTAATTTCTGTATTAGTCTGACATAATTTGCTTCATCAACTTTTACTATTTCCTAGATTTTGAGAACCGGGATCCTCTATCAAATATATGCAGTATCACCAAAGGAGGAAGATGAAAGTGTTATTGAAGAATATTGTTCACCTAAAAGGTATCAATACAAGTGCACAACCACTTTTGTTTTTCTTTCTTATTATTAGTGTCATGATGTGTTATGTACTAGTCTTCTCCCTATATATATGTCACAATATATAAAATATTTGTATAAATCCGGAATCTAGGAATCAATATGGACCATGATAATTGCATGCGAGATTCATTTGTAATCCACTAGCAATCCAGGATGTAATGTGATTTTACATGTATAATGTCTATGGCATACTTCTTCTTTTTTTTGAATTTGGGAAGGAATCTTGAATTCAGCTCTAGAGTGCATTCCAGATGGAATATTACAGAGTCATGTACCTGATTTCAACAAACAAGAGGAGCCTGAGGTATCCTTGCAAGATCATGATGAGATGAAGGATCGATGGTGATTATCTTTGATGAGGTAATTAGTCCCGAGGAGCTCTTAATTAATCCTTGCAACAACAATCTTTTTGGTGATTTATGATTTGCCATTCCTAATGTATCAATGATTCTTGATTTCTTCGGTCATGCGGGGGTTTGGGGAAAGTCAACTGCTCATGAAAAAGAACGCCAGTTGAAGTTAGTTTTTGCATAAAACAAAGTCACTTTCATATTCAGTTGTCTGAATCTTGAAGAGTTTGAGCGGGTGTATATATTATACTTTTTTTAGGAGAGGAGAGTTTAACAATGAATGGGATAATTTATTTATATTTTTATCTCTTAGGGCTGTAAATTAAACTATTATTAGGTCGCCCATATAGGGGCATTGGAGGTAGATTTTGAATGTTGAAGCCTTCTTCTAGCTAGTTAGAAGAAACATGATATAACCTGTGACAATTGAATAATGATATGATGAGTTGATTATATATTAATTAGGAAACCCAAATTGTTCATTTCATTAATGATCAACTCTTATTTCTTGATCAGTAAGACCCTTAGTTTCTCTATTTCTTTCTGACTTTTCCATTTCGGTGCGCAGATGGAATTCTAATTAAGCATTATACCTGGCTCAAAGTAGCTAACTTCGCTCCAGTTGGCTCTTAATATTTTTATCTCTATTGCACATATTTTTTTTTCAAGTATTTATATACTTTAGGACAATTATGTATTTGATGTAGTTGTCAAACAATATATAGTTATTATCTAATTGGTCATAAACTAACCTTGAATAGCTAAAACATATTCTAAAAATTAAATCATGTTTTAAAGTCAAGTTTTTGGTAGTAGCTGAAAGGTATGTGACAGTGCAGACTAGAGCATGTGTCGTGTTATGGGTGCTACATGTCTCCAAAACCTCACTGCTGAGTTTGAATCACCTTTCGTGCTAGGCCTCCATTGTTGTTTAACCTCTTGCACAAATCCTCTTTCAAATAAGTTGTGGTTTGTGGAAGAGTTTAAACAACAACATAAGCCAAGTATGATAGATGGGTCAAACTTAATAGTTAGGTTTTGAGGACATGTCTGGGTCATGACACGTCCGAAAGTTTGGCTTTAAAACATGTTTCAATTTTTAGAACATGCATGACAAGTGTTGTAATATTTGTTGAATATGTATATGTTTATATGTTCAATAGTTGTTGAATTATAGATGTATATGTATATTGAATTTTGAATTTTGAATACTGAATGTATTGTTTTTTGTGTTGAATGTTAGATATTGAATATTTTTTTATGTATGTTGTAAAACTTCAACGTTTCTTGAATTATGGATGTGTAGTTTCTTGAATTACGGATGTGTAATATTATATGTTTAATAGCTGGTGAAGTCCATTATAAATTGAATTAAAAAAGATATATGCATAAAATCATACATTCTTATTAAATAAAAACATGTACAAAATGTAACAAACACAATTTTATAAAATTAACTGTGTAATTAAGGTTTCCACAAATCATACACAGTTCACACATCAGTTGAAACGGTGTATATAACTCTTGTTTTTATACACGGTCAAAACCATACAAAACTTGTCGTCGAGTCGACATTCCTCCAACTCTCAAAAGCAGTGTACCTCATTTGACTCTGGGTTGAAACCATGTATAAAACCCTGTCAACATTCCTCCAACTCTCAAAACCAGTCAACACGAATCAACCATGTTTGACTCGTTCGTTAATTAATGCTATATCATTTGGCAAATTCTAAATGACCAAAATGATAAGATTAATTAAATCCTTCCTAAATTTAATTCAATTAAATATATCCTCAATTAATTGAGTCATAATTTGAACATTTCATGTACTAAATTAATTCGATCAATCTTCATCACCTATTATGACTTGAATGAATATTATATGCTATGTCACACATTAATATTATATTCTAGGATTCGATCTATATGATATCTATAATCTAATAGATCAGTATCATATCTCTATATGACATCTCAACTAGGGACCTTGTAGATGTGACCGTTTTGGATCCATATTGTGCTGGCAGTGGAATTTCAATTCCATAAATCATAAGAGGCACATAGCATAATGTCTTATGACTACCCAATCAAACATGGTTCCTAATAAAAACCATGTATAATTTACAAAAGAGACGTGAAAAAAAAGCCTAATTCACATGGTTTATACACGGTTATATCTAAAGAATCGTGTTTAATTTGTATTTTTTTTTTTTCAAAAAACTGTTTATATCCATGTTTGCAAGCCATTAAAGAAACATAAAAGAAACTTCATATAGATTTGAAAAAAATATAGATACACATTTAAAAGGGTTATTACTAAATCAAAATTTTATACATAAACGTATATAAAAAATTAAACAAATTTAACAAACAACAATGTATATTCATGATATCAAAATGTAATATATTTGCAAGGATGACTCATCACACATTCATATTGTTAATTTATTCTTGATATCATGTGACGAAAGAACTAATACGAACAATTTTGTTCTACATCGTGATACATTATGGTACATATAATATGTCTCGTTTAAAATCATAATGTATATTGCTAGAAACTTCTTATGATTTATAAAATTAAAAGAAATTGTTAATTCTATTACCAATATGATAAACATTGATCCTATATATTGGATCGTACCCAAGAGTATTTGGGGGTCGATGCTGCAGATCGATGGCGAGATTGACGAAGATGTGAGCCATATGATACGAGCAGAGTGGGTGAAATGGCGACAGGCATTTGGCATCCTATGTGACAGAAAAGTCCACAAAAACTAAAAGGCAAGTTCTACAGGATGGCGATTAGACCTACGATGTTGTATGGTGCAGAATGTCGGGCTACTAAAGACAACACATCTAAAAGATAAGTGTAGCAGAGATGTGTATGTTGGGGTAGATCTGTGGCCATACAAGACGCGACCGAATCAGAAATGATAATATACGTGACAGACTTGGGGTGGCACTGATTGAAGAAAGCTCGTCCAACACCGCTTGAGATAGTTTGGGCATCACCAACGAAGGCCTCCCGAGGCACTGGTGTGTACGGGGATTGTACTATTGTCTTTCTTCTTCTACCGGTTGTCTTTCATCTTTTCAATCTTCTATTGGTTGTCTTTTGACTTTTACTGGTTGTCTTGAATCTTCTACTTGTTGTCTTACTTCTTCTACTAGTTGTCTTTCATCCTCTTCTAGATCTTCTAATGATTGTCTTTTATCTTCTTCTAGTTGCATTTCATCTGTTTTAGTTTGTCTTTAATCATGTACTGGTTGTCTTTATGTTCTTCTGGTTATCTTTCTGTTTCTTTTGGTTGTCATTCGTCTTCTTCTAGTTGTCTTTCATCTTTAACAAGTTGTTTTATATCTTCTTCCTATTGTGTTTTATTTTCTTCTAGTTGTCTTTCATGTTCTACTGGTGGTGTTTCATCTTCCTCTTATTGCCCTTCATCTTCTTCTTGTTGTCTTTCATCTTGTACATGTTCTCTTTCATGTTCTACTGGTTGTCTTTCATTTTCTACTAGTTGTACTTCTTCTTTAACTAGTTTTCTTTCATCTTCTTCTGGTTGTCTTTTAACGTCTACTGGTTGTCTTTCATATTCTAATAATTGTCTTTCATCTTGTACTTTCATGCTCTACAGGTTGTCTTTCATGTTCTACTGGTTGTATTTCATCTTGTACAAGTTCTCCTTCATCTTCCTCTGGTTGCCTTCCAACGTCTACCGGTTGTCTTTCATCTTGTACTGGTTCTTTTTTGTGTCCTACTGCTTGTCGTTCTTGTTCTATTGGTTGTGTTTCATCTTCTACTAGCAGTCTTTCAACATATTCTAGTTGTCTTTCAACGCCTACAGGTTGTCTTTCATGTTCTTCCAGTTGTGTTTAATCTTCTTCTGGCTGTCCTTCATCTTGTATTTTTTGTCTTTGATGTTCTACTCGTTGTTTTTCATGTACTACTAGTTGACTTCATCTTCTTCTAGTTGTGTTTCATATTCTTCTAGTTGTCTTTCATCTTGTACATGTTGTCATTCATGTTCTACTGTTGTCTTTGTTCTTCTACTGGTTGTCTTTCATCTTCTATTTTTGTCTTTTAACTTTTACTGGTTGTCTTGCATCTTCTACTTGTTGTCTCACTTCTTCTACTAGTTGTCTTTCATTTCTTCTAGTTCTTTTATTGGTTGTCTTTTATCATGTACTGGTTGTCTTTTATGGTCTTTTGGTTATCTTTCAGTTTCTTTTGGTTGTCTTTCATCTTCAACAAATTGTTTTATATCTTCTTCTTATTGTGTTTCATTTTCTTCTAGTTGTCTTTCATGTTCTACTAGTTGTCTTTCATGTACTACTGGTTGTGTTTCATCTTTCTCTTGTTGTCCTTCATCTTCTTCTAGTTGTCTTTCATCTTGTACGGGTTCTCTTTCATGTTCTACTAGTTGTATTTTTTCTTCTACTAGTTTTCTTTCATCTTTTTTCTGGTTGTCTATTAATGTCTACTGGTTGTCTTTCCTATTCTACTAATTGTCTTTCATCTTATACTTTCATGCTCTATATGTTGTCTTTCATATTCTACTGGTTGTATTTCATCTTGTACAAGTTGTCTTTCATCTTGTACTAGTTGTCTTTCATCTTCTACCGATTTTGTTTTGAGATCTATTGGTTGTCTTCCATCTTCTTCTAGTTGTGTTTCTTCTTCTTCTAGTTGTATTTCATTTTCTTCAAGTTGTCTTTTTTCTTCTATTTGTTGTGTTTCATCTTCTTTTGATTGTCTTTCATGTTCTACTGGTTTTCTTTCATCTTTTTTTTGGTTGTCTTTCATATTCTAGTCATCTCTCGTATTCTACTAGTTGTGTTTAATCTTCTTCTAGTTGTCTTTCGTCTTGTAGATTTTGTTTTCCATTTCTACCTATTGTCATTCATGTTGTACTGGTTGTCTTTCATATTCTACTTGTTGTCTTTTACCTTCTTCTTGTTGTCTTTCATTTTCTACTAGTTTTTTTTTTCATTTTCGTACATTTGTGTTTCATTTTCTTCTTACAATTGTGTTTCATATTCTACTGGTGGTCTTTCATGTTCTACTAGTTGTCTTTCATCTAGTACGGGTTCTTTTCATGTTCTACTGGTTGTCTATCATGTTCTACTGGTTGTATTTCATCTTCTACTAGTTGTCTTTCATCTTCTTTTGGTTGTCTCTCAACGTCTACAGGCTGTCTTTCATGTTCTACTGGTTTTCTTTCATGTTATACTAGTTGTCTGTCATCTTGTACTGGTTCTCTTTCACGTTCTACTGGTTGTCTTTCATGTTATAGTGGTTGTATTTCATATTCTACTACTAGTCTTTTATCTTCTTCTAGTTGTCTTTCATGTTGTTCTGGTTGTCTTTCATGTTGTCTTATTTGTTTTTCATCTTGTATTAGTTCTCTTTCATGTTGTACTGGTTGTCTTTGATGTTCTAATTGTTGTATTTCAAATTCTTCTAGTTGTCTTTCATTCTTCTGGTTGTCTTCCATGTTCTACTTGATGTCTTTCATCTTCTACCGATTGTCTATCATGTTCTATTGGTTGCCTTTCATCTTCTTCTAGTTGTGTTTCATCTTCTTCTAGTTGTCCTTCATCTTGTACTTGTTGTCATTCATGTTCTACTGGTTGTCTTTCATTTCCTTGTTGTTGTCTTTCATCTTCTTGTTGTTGTCTTTCTTGTTCTACTGGTTGTCTTTCATCTTCTTCTGGTTGGCTTTCATCTTCTAGTTGTCTCTCGTATTCTACTTGTTGTGTTTCATTTTCTTAAAGTTGACTTTCATCTTGTACATGTTGTCTTTCATGTTCTACCAGTTGTCATTCATGTCAAACTGATTGTCTTTCATGTTCTACTGATTGTCTTTCTTCTTCTTCTAGTTGTCTTTCATTTTCTTCTTTGTTTTCAACTTCTACTGATTGTCTTTCATGTTTACTGGTTGTTTTTCATGTTCTACTAGTTAGCTTTCATCTTATTCTAGTTGTCTTTCATCTTCTTTTAGTTGCCTTTCAACATCTGCTAGTTGTCTTTCATCTTCTACTGATTGTTTTCATGTTTTACTTGTTGTCTTTCATCTATTCTAGTTGTATTTCATCCTCTAATTGTTGTGTCTCATCTTCTTGTGGTTGTCTTGCATGTTTCTACTGGTTGTCTTTCATCTTCTTCTAGTTGTTTTTCATCTTCTTCTAGTTGTTTTTCATCTTCAACTAGTTATTTTTTTATCTTCTTCCAGTTGTGTTGCATTTTCTTTTATGTGTCTTTCATCTTGTACTTGTTGTCTTTCATGTTCTACTGGTTATGTTTTAATCTTCTTCTTGTTGTCATTCATCTTCTTTAAGTTGTGTTTCATCTTTACTAGTTCTCTTTCATGTTTTACAGGTTGTCTTTCATGTTCTACGGGTTGTCTTTCATCTTCTTCAAGTTGTCTTTCATCTTCTTCTAGTTGTCTTTCATCTTCTACTGGTTGTCTTTCATCTTCTACTGGTTGTCTTTCATCATCTACTGATTGTCTTTCATGTTCTACTGGTTGACTTTCATCTTCTTCTAGTTGTGTTTCATATTCTCCTAATTGTCTTTCATCTTGTACCGGTTGTCATTAATGTTCTATTGTTGTCTTTCATATTCTACTGTTGTCTTCTTCTTCTGCCGGTTGTCTTTCATCATTTACAGCTTGTCTTCCATATTCTACTAGTTGTCTTTCATTTTCTATTGGTTGTTTTTTACTTTTACTAGTTGTCTTGCATCTTCTACTTGTCTCACTTCTTCTACTAGTAGTCTTTCATCTTCTTCTAGTTCTTCTAATGGTGGTCTTTTATCTTATTCTAGTTGCGTTTCATCTTATTCAGTTTTTCTTTTATCATGTACTAGTTGTCTTTTATGTTCTTCTGGTTATCTTTCAGTTTCTTTTGGTTGTCTTTGATCATCTTCTAGTTGTCTGTCATCTTCAACAAGTTGTTTTATATCTTCTTCTTGTTGTGTTTCATTTTCTTCTAGTTGTCCTTCATGTTCTACTGGTTAGTTTTCATGTACTACTGGTTGTGTTTCATTTTCCTCTTGTTGTCCTTCATCTTCTTCCAGTTGTGTTTCGTCTTCTTCAAGTTATCTTTCATCTTGTAGGGTTCTCCTTCATGTCTGCTTGTTGTCTTTCATGTTCTACTAGTTGGTTTTCATCGATCTTCTTCTACTTGTCTTTCATTTTCTTCTAGTTGCTTTTCAACATTTGCTAGTTGTCTTTCATCTTTTACTGGTTGTCTTTCTTCTTCTGGTTGTCTTTCATCTTCTTGTAGTTGTTTTTCATCTTCTTCAAGTTGTTTTTCATCTTCTACTAGTTGTTTTTTATCTTCTTCAGTTGTGTTTCATTTTCTTTGGGTGTTTTTCATTTTGTACTTGTTGTCTTTCATGTTCTACTGGTTGTCTTTCATGTTCTACTGGTTATGTTTCATGTTCTTCTTATTGTCCTTCATGTTCTTCCAGTTGTGTTCATCTTCTTCTAGTTGTCTTTCATCTTGTACTAGTTCTCTTTCATGTTGTAATGATTGTCTTTCATGTTCTACTGTTGTTTTTCATCTGCTTCAAGTTGTCTTTCATATTCTTCTAGTTGTCTTTCAACTTCTACAGGTTGTCTTTCTTCTTCTATCGGTTGTTTTTCATCTTCTTCTAGTTGTCTTTCATCTTCTACTAGTAGTCTTTCATGTTCTACTGGTTGTTTTTCATCTTTTTCTTGTTTTCTTTCATGTTCTAGTTGTCTTTCATCTTCTACTGGTTGAGTTTCATCTTCTTCTTGTTGCCTTTCATCTTCTACAAGTTTGTTATTCATGTTCTACTAGTTGTCTTTCATGTTATACTAGTTGTCTTTCTTTTTCTACAAGTTGTCTTTCTTTTTCTACAAGTTGTCTTTCATCTTCTACAGCTTATCATCCATGTTCTACTGGTTGTCTTTGGTCTTTTTTCTAGTTGTCTTTCATCTTCTACTAGTTGTCTTTCATCTTTTTCTAGTGGTCTTTCATGTTCTACTGGTTATTTTTCATCATCATCTAGTTGTTTTCCATCCTCTTCTAATTGTCTTTCATTTTCTACTATTAGTGTTTCATCTTCTTCCAGTTGTCTTTCAACTTCTGCTGGTTGTCTTTCATCTTCTACTTGTTGTCATTCATTTTCTACTGGTTGTCTTTCATGTTCTACTAGTTGTCTTTCATGTTCTACTAGTTGTCTTTCGTCTTCTTCTAATTGTTATTCATCTTGTACAAGTTGTCTTTAATGTTCTACTAGTTGTCGGTAATGTTCTACTAGTTGTCTTTTTTTTTCTGCAGATTGTCTTTCATCTTTTACAGCTCATCTATCATGTTCTACTGGTTGTCTTTTATTTTTTTTCTAGTTGTATTTCATCTTCTACTGATTGTATTTCATCTTCTACTAGTTGTATTTCACCTTAAATTTAAAATAGATTTATGTATTATGTGTGACATGGCTTATGAATTTATTTCTCCACAACAACATGGCATGGGTAATATAATTGCATAACCCAATAATATATTAATGCATGAGATGCATTAGGGATTGTGATTAATTAATTGATGTAATTAAGAGGGAAAATGAGTCAAGCCCATTGTAAATTTCAGCACGTTAGGGGGAAGGGCTTCCAAGCTAGGCTTGGAGAGCTAAGCATGGGCTAGGCAAGAGAACTACAATCTTTCGGCCATTCTCTTTTCTCTCTTGCACCTCCTACCCATGTGTTGAGAAAAAAAAATCAACAATTATGAAAAATGTTAAATTGAAGAAGTAGAATCTTGACTTAAGGATTGAACTTGTAAAGTATCTCTAAGAAGAAAACATAAGTTTTATAATATATATGAGGATGTTATATATAGGGACAACTCAGTTCAAATCATACCTAATACAAGCTAGAATATGCCTATAGTACCTCAATTGTTTTTCTTTCTCTGCATTCTCTGGATTGCTTATAAAACATTAAAAAAAAACTTTGAATAATCTATAAAGAATATGTAATAAATTAACAAATCAGAAGCTTTAGTAATAAGACCATAAATACCGTATTCTAAGAAAGAAATTTGTTATATATGTATGAAAATGATAATAAAAGTTTTCAGTGCGCAGTCAAAATGAGAAGTTTAGGTGTGAATGGGTTCCAGTACTAGAAATAATTTCTTTTTATCCAATACAATGTATTTCTTAAATTGATAACGCATGCATTCATTTTACTTGCCAAATAATTTTAATTTGCCAACCAAGCACCATATCTTTTGGTCCCTGATGTTACTAAAGTGTGCGTTTCTAATTTACCAACCTGGCACCATATCTTTTCAAGTATACTCGCAATAGTGGAATTCCTAGCTGGTTGTTTTGGCAATACTGCCAAAGGCTTCACCAACTCATTTCGAAGAATATTATTAGCTTAATGCATATCTGAACATTGTTACATGGAATCATATAAATAGCAATCATATATCATTGTTACATGGAATGTTCAAATCTGAACCATTGATTTATGTTAACCTGTCCTAAAATAATATCAGTGTATAGGGACAATTTTTGTTCAAATTATACCAAATACAGTCAATCTATAAAGAAGAATAAAATTATAGTAAATCCAAAACGTTAGGAAAATATATATATTTCAGTACAACTGGATGGAGAAAACTTAAAAAAAAAAATTATACAAAAATTATCAAATCAAATATATAATAGAGGAAGTGATCTGTGAAGGTGATCATTACACATTGAATGTTTAATTAGGAGGGAATTAATGGTTTTACTATCCAGTTATGTTTATTCATCTCCTGTGTAATGAAAGATATTGTGAACAATGTATTTGAATATTTATCTAATTACTTGTAAAGAATGGTCCTTAATTAAATCTATATTTCTAATTCGTAATCCTTGTACCATATGTTTTTGTTTAATATCCGTTTCTAATACTGGAACTTTATGTTGTTTGTTTTGGCGATACCATCACCCCGGACTTCACCAACTAGATTGAAAATAACCAAATGCAC
>SWLB01000093.1:0-50000 GCA_011114355.1 Carex littledalei | reverse complement strand
AAATGGACATAAATTTCATATTTTTCTGATTTTATTTCGATTCAATATGAATTTTCAAAGTTCAGCCCTCAAATAAAAATCAGCATTTAAAACAGAAAAATTACCTTTATACCCCTCAGATGAGGTAAATGGTTTAAAAATAGAAATAAAATTCCAAAATTCATGAAACTCATCCTGAACATAATACATATACCCTTTTATGAATTAATAACAAATGATTGTATGACCTTTAACAAAAATTCCAAACTTATGAATTAACTCAATTTCCTGAAAAATAAACCGAAACCTCATAAATCTAATTCACACTTAAAAGTGAAATCTAAATCAAAAGAAACAAATCTATATCACTTTGATAAGTTCCAGGGACGTAATTCATTTCCCTAATGACCTGATCATGAGCTAAAGAAGTTCATCACCTCACATCAGTACCAGGTCGGTACCAAACCGAAAAATTCAAAGTCCAAACTCAGCCAATGCTCAACCAAACTAAAAATTAAAGCTTCTGTTAGAATTCAAGTGAATAAACGATGATGATTGACCAATTAATTGAGAGAAGTCGCAATTTTATTCAAAAGAATCGGATCAGAATCAAAATCATGTGCTACGGCCACGGGTCACCACCTCCGATGGCCGGAGGTGACCGACAACAGGTGCAGTATAATCTCGAGCTTCGGGCGATGCCACTTATACCTCTGTCTCACTCTGCCGTGATCGGAGTTGGCCGGAGATCAAAACCCTAGGTCGGGAGATAAACTTGAGTCCATATCCTCATGTACGAATGTTGAAGCAAGTAAGAGCGTTTGATCTCGGCGCCAAAGCGAAGTTCAAATAAAATGCGCGAATCTCAAAGCAAACATCAATCCGAAAGCTCATATCCAGACTTGAAACCGAGGAGTGACCGACCTGTAGGGCCCACCTGTCATCAGCCCCATCTTTGACATAAATCCCTTCGACCGAATCTCAAAGGCCTGGCATCAATCTCAGGGCCCAGAATGCACATATCAAAGCTCAAAATGTCAATCTCAAAGCCCAATTGATAGATAAAAATCTTTAAATAAAGTCTGCCCACAAAGAAGCCCTTCTAATTTTGAACATTCATAGAAGAGTCCCTATCAATTTACAAGCAGGTCCTCAGTTACCTAAAATTTTCTTAAGCAAGTCCCTAAAGGCTCAATTTCCACACAAAACTTTATTTAAAATCCAAATTCCAAATCCACGCCCTTTTCAAATTCCTAATAAGCCCTTAAAAAAATATAAATATTTACAAATAAGTCCCTCTCAGTCCTTTTCAAGCATAACTTTCTCGTCTTAAGTCCAAATCGACTCAAACCACCTTCAAATGAACCCAAACCAAATTCTTCATGCTTCTAAATCAAAATTGAACATGTCTAAGCATCAACCAAACCCTGAAATGACCAAAATACCCTTTCTCTAAAATTAAATGATATAAATGATTAACAAAAAATGTAAATAAATATATCATAGACCAAGTATAAATAAATGATGCACATATACTTCTCAAATATTCAAATTCCTATGCTAAAATACAATAAATATTCTTTTAATATAAAAATCACATACACGCACACATGTCCAAATGTATAGAAAACCAGATCAAAACCAGAATCAATACATGAGTCCCCTTTTAGCCCCTTTATTCAATTCACAATCAATAGGCCCCAAATCCCGGAATGGACGAGGTGTTCAGTATGGCTTGGAAGAGTCATATGATGTAATTAACAGCGGGGGCTTGCGCCCGCTGGGAGTTAAACGTCCCCACAATCAATAAACTCTCTCGATAGACTGATTATGAACAGTAGGTCTGTCGAGGGTGAACCGAAGAAATTGTAAAAATAAGATGAATGTTTCAGGTTCGATGTTCTCTTCCATGTCTTGAAAAACGAGAGCATTGAACCCTGAGACATTCAACGCATGCACACACCTTCCACCGTTGTGCAACTTTCTGCGCCCTACAATAATTTATAAATTTTATAAATTAAACTGTGCAACAATAAATTAATTAACTCCCTTAATAACAGTTGTGTGTAGTTGTAATGGCTGAGGGTTGTAAAAATACAATAATTTTGTTAACAGAGCACTATTAGCTTTGCTCAATGCACGCCATATTGTCTTAGAGCATACTCCAACACTACATGAAGTAAAGACAGCTTTGTATTTAGCTTCAAAAATTAGGATTCCCCCCCAAACAGCCCCTGTGAAATTTCAGTTCCCCCTGAAACTGCAAAATTTCAGTTCCCCCGAATCCTAACCAATTTGAATCCTCTAACTTACCTCATATTATACGTTGCCAACGTGGTCGGTGCCTATTCGGGAGGGGGCACGTATCCGGATCATGCAATCTTCATGATTCGTGCAGAACATATCATATTGGCTGAGATTTTCCAAATAATGCCCCATCCATGTGAGATATCTCAGAGGATGTGATGTAGATTGATGAAAACCCCTTTCTGTCGTTTCAATTGCACCCTCATTTCTCATTTACCCCAAAAAAATCTCTGTGAAAACCTGAGTCCTCGTCGCGTCTTTGGATGGGGTTTGAGAGGGTTTCAGTCGCACCCTCATTTCTTTTTTACCCCAAAAAAGCTTCTGTGAAAACCTAAGTCCTCGTCGCGCCTCCATTGGATGAGGTTGAGAGGGTTTTAGCTCTTACGACCTTGCCAGACTTTTAGCTCGAATCATATCTGACGACATTGCAACCATTTTAGCTATAATTGTAAGTAATTTGTTACTTTAACAAATCACTATTTTAATTTATTCCGGCATTTCCTTAGATACTGTCTTTGAGTTCAGAACAAGATGAATTTGTCTCTGTTGCTGACTAATGTAAGGCCTTATGTTACAAATTGGGCATATTTTCTATTAGCTTTAAAGTACTAGCTTTGAGTTCAGAACTAGATATTGTGTTAGAAATTGGACACATAGTCACCTAAAAATTCCCTTTTGTTGTCAATGTTTGCATGTGCTAGAGTTTATTAAAGGTCTCCATAGCTAGGATGTAAGTGTTTTAGAGAAGACCATGCATTTACATATATCAATATGGGAGAATTGCTGGTGTGCCTATGAAAATATCATAAATTGTCAATTTCCCCATCAAAACATTCAAATTGCTTATATCCCCATTCTAAATTTAGATTCTTTCTTATTTCCCCAAGTATTGATTAAATCTTAAAATATAATCTGACTTTTATATGGATAAGTTGTAGAATCTCGTGGACAAGAAGCGTCTAGTCTTAGAGTTCTTCCAATTACCAACAAATTAAATGGACCTTATATTCTTGAATTGTTGACGGATTAGCTCACGTTGCTTTTAGCATGTCTTTTAATTTGTTATTGTTAGGAGATATATTGAGATCAGCCATATGAATTCTATAGGTACTAGCTACTAATTTATAGGAATTTTTCATTATCTTGTGCCTTATGTTTATTTTTATTTGTTTTGTTTGGTTCTCTACTATCAGGTTATGACTGGTGTTGTTTTTATAGTCTATTATTTGGCTAGAGGTAGACAAATAATGATATGGCTCCCCAAAAATCGGCTCTGAAAAGATCAAGAGCAGCTACCTACAAAAAGAAAAAGCGCATGACAGATGAACGTATTGAAATCGGGGCTCCGACGGAAGTTTATTTACCACCACCAAAGAAAAAGGGAAGAGTCCCTGGAATAGTGCGAGACGCGATAGAGGATGTCGAAAAATGTCCGGAAATATAGGTGGTTGGGAAAAAGGAGTTCTCCTACGATGATAAACCAAGGGATATCACCGCATTGATCACTAGGCTAGCCCTTAACTACATGCCTAGACCAATAAGAAGTTATCACAGCTGGGAGATAACAAGAAAGAACATTTTGGAGGAGGCTTTTTTGGTAACCAAACTCCGTTTTATTACTTTTTTTAAAGAAGTTTATATTATATTTTTTACTATATATGTGCTTTAATCTGTGCCTTTTAGATGATTTTTTAATGGTTTCCTTAATATCATGCTTTCAAGCTTGAAACAGTGCAATTCGTGTGCTCTAATCAAAAGTGTGAACTATGATGATATTTTTATAGAGCATAATCAGGTCACAGCTCATGTGCTATAATCTATGCCAGTTCATGGTTTCCTTTTCAAGCATGATATTAAGGAAACCATAATCAGCACATCAGGTCACAGTTCATGGTTCATTAAAACTAGTCATGAGGTCACAATTTTGAAAGCATGATATTAAGGAAACCATGAATTCTTCCCTGTTGTGCTGTGCGCTCTAATCAAAATTATGCTGCATCCGACTTGATTTGACCATGTCACCAGTATGCATCAATAATTCATATATTCTCGTAATGCATATTTTTCACACAGTTGTGGATTATATATTATAAAATGAAATTGTTAAAACACAATAAGTTACTATGCTTGAATTGTAAAATTGCCCAATTAAGGTTACTTTGGGTAAACTATGGTCATCATGAGTTTATTACTAGTATTATTTTTAATTAAAATCCATGCACACATCACACTCCATGCTTTTATTGCATTAGAAAGAGAGAGAGCAAGAGGAGTGTGTATCCCCTAAGAATGGAAATAAATCTACTGTTATTCCAAAGGAATCACAGGAACCTGTTATTCCGATCCCAACCATGACATGCTACCTTTGTCCGATTTTTTTTTAATTGTAACTTGAAAAAAAAATGATGACATCAGAATCTTTGTATCCAGCTGCTGCAACTGCTCGAATTCATATCACCTAAGGTAGCTTGATGTCTCGTTATTTGACCTACAAATCCGACCAATTTCTGTACCAAAATCTGTGTTTTAAACCACCAAATCGTGTCTATTACATTGAATATCTATAGAATGTGGTACTGCTGCGTTTTTATTCTTACTTTGCAGAAAATGAGCGAAATCAGGAAAGATTGTGAGTTCTGAAACCCTACACGCGGGCCGCGTCACATCCGAAGCGGGCCGCATCAAACCCTGACGCGACCACCCATTACACACGCGAGAGACACAGACATGAGGACCGCGTCACACCCGACGCGAGTCACATCAGACTATTCCGGAAACAGAACAGAAATGGAAACAGAGGCTCAATGAAGGAAAGGTCGGCCAGAATGGCTATATTACGGGATTCCTTGCTACAGGGGGATTCATTCCGCATTTTGGAGAGCAAGAGACAATTCCTAGGGTTGAGGAGAGACGGCTGGCCGGGAGACGAAGACAAGAGGAGCTGAACGAGAGTTTTGTGACGAATCTTCATCGTTCTTCTAGTTTTTCTATGAACTCCTTTATCTTTATTTGTTTTATTTGCTTTTTGACTATGTGTGAGTAGATTATCTAGTTTCTAGCGTTACGATGTTGTTTGAATGAAGCATTGTCCTCAATGCTTGAATCTACACAAGGAAAAAGTAAATAAAAGAAAATATGGAAACTTACTAGATGATAAGTGATCACTCAAAAGAGAGCAATGTTTCTTTTAATATTTATAAACTCGTAAATGCTATCGGTTCGGACTACAAGCGCATAATCCTATCGAGTAGTATATTCGAGGTCGATCCACAGGGAATATTGGTTCAATGCTTTGAGCGATCGAATCACAATCTTTCGAAATGCTAGACGAAATCTAAAAATTGAGAGATGTTGTTTTGATCAATGTAAATTAGGAAGCAATTAAAAGTAATTAAAATAAAGATAGAGATGAGAATTCCTAGGGTTTCGGCACACCATTGCCACTCAATCCGCCTTGACAATATATTCCTGTTGCGTCTGATTTCCTGTTGTTGTTTTAATGAAAGACACCACATAGGTCACTGTGATTTATGTTACGCAAGAATGACAGATCTTTCACCGAGATTCTACATAGGACACTGCGATTTACCTTACGCAAATGTCTGATCTCTCAAATACCCCAAATTACTACATAGATCACTGCGAATTTCTTTACGCATGTGATAGAATTTGGTACGCGTTTTGTTGGTCTGGTTTATGGTTTCCCCGCTAGGGTTTTCTTCACATCAACCTAATAGATCTCAACGAGGCTAATTCATACAAATAATTTCTCTTACCATTAAAGTACTGTCAGTACCCTAACGGACTCAAACTAGATCATTGAAATTAGATGAAGAGATAATAAATCACAAAAGCATTTTAGCACAACAACAAGAAATCATAATCAACAGAAATATATATATCAAAACATCAAGAGTAACAAGGTTTACTGCCTAGCCCTAAGAAAATGAACTTAGCCGCGGAACGGCATGGTTACAAGCACTCCTCTCTTCTCACTTTAATCAAATCTAACCCTAATTACAAAGATGATTATTCCTTCTGCCCAGGGGCCTTATATAGGAGTGTAGGGACGTGTAGAGGTTGAGTAGGGGCTAAGAAATTGATCTGGAAATAGCTGTCGGCAGTTATTCCCCAAGAGATGCCTTCGGATACGGGCCGTATCAGGTGATACGGTCCGTATTAGGACCTTGGCAGTTAGGGTTTAATGCTTCCAGCACTATCTTCTGGTCTGTGCTAGGCCTGGTCCGTATTAGTCAATACTGGCCGTAACAGGGACTTAGTCGATGAGCGTCGCTGATCCGATTGACCCGATTCTAGCTCCATTTGGTGTAAAATAGTCCCAAAACCTGTTTTCTGCAATAAAACATAAAGAAGGGTGACAGTAGCCTTTTTCTCTAAATAATTAAATATAAGTGTGAGAAAATATGTAAAACCTAAGCCAAAACCCTACGTAAATCATCGTTATTTTGACTCTGATCAATAAGCGAGGGATGAGGCGGGGGTAGCTTACCAAGTTGTGGTTGGCTTGGGCTGGCTTTGTATCTCAATTGCTCCATCATCATCTTGCTCTGAGCAATCCCAGCAGTCAGTTGAGCATTTATTGATTGCATCTGCTCGAATAGCATCTGGTTTATCTTCCCTTGCTCACGCATGAAGTCGCTCACAGCAGGATCAATGTACGGCTCGGGTGGATCAGATTGAAATGCATGATTGTTCGAGTTATTGAATGGTGCAATGTTGTTGAAATTGCAATTGTTGTTGCTGAGATAGCTGTCCTGCTCGGGTTCCTCATCCCATTCTGCCAGTGGGCAATACTCATAAGAGTGTCTCCTGTCCCCACACACGACACATGGCTATGGTTGATGGTTACTAGCTGCCTTCACGCTCATTTTGATAAAATACTTCTGCATGGCCTCCTCCAGCTCGGCAGCTCTAGCAGATAGAGCTGCGATCTGATCAACTTTGGATCGGCCGCCTCCTCCAGCTCGAGAACTGTCGCGGCCAAACCACTGTTGGTCTGTCGCCATGTTGTACATTAGATCCATGGTGTCTTGAGCTCCTCAGATAGTAATCGCCCTTGAGTTTGAAAGCCAGAGTGTTCCTGAAAGAGAAAAAAAATAAAAATAAAAAAATAAATTATTGCATAGTATCGCTAGGGGTCTATCTATAATAAATGGGTAATCTAAAATACTATCAAGCTTAAAAGACTTTGCAAAAATAAATAACTCAATAAATAAAAAATTCTAGGGTTTGCGATTTTTGATCAACTCTCATGGTTAGCAATTAATTGTTCACTTTGAGATTACAAATAATTTTAAAAATTCTGAATTTTTGGTATCATGGCCAATTGTCTAAACCTTAGCCTAATTCAATTTAAAACAATTCCTATTTGATTAACCTACTCCTAGAATTAAAATAAAAATGCAAGCTAGCTAAAAAGCTCAATCTAATCATTCTAGGATTTTCGGTAAAGCCTCTAACCCTAGTCAAAAATTGAGTAAAACTACTAGCACCTAAGAATTTAAATTGCGAAAAATTTTAAAGATACATGGTCAATTTACTTTCCCTACCCCCCAAATAAAATTGAGCATTGTCCCCAATGCTCGAGAGATAAAAATAAAGGAAATAATAAAGTAAAAAGACCGGGGAAAGATACAACTCACTGCACCTCAATCCTGAGGTGGTGGAGGTCGCTGGATCTCCTCGTAGAATGACGGGTCGAAGAGTCCATATGGTGGCGGCTGGTATGGCAAACCGGTGGTGAGGGCATGCTGGTAGTATTGCTGTGACATGTAGCGGGCCTGCTGTGCCTCCCGCCTGTTGTTGGCAGCATACCCTCGCAGCTCGTCCATGCCCTGACGAACCTGGCTTGTATAGTGATGTGTCTCGTCACACTGCTGGTCAAGCCGGGCATAAGTGGTCCTGGTGTCGATGGAGAACCTCTCCATGTTCGCGTTGACTCTTTGGACGGCTTGGAGAACACGGTTGTATCCACTTTGAGGGGCATCAGATGGTCCCGCCCCTTGTCGCGCTGCTTCTGCCGCGAGCGCCTCTTGCCGAGCCCTTTGCTCATTTGCCGCCATTTCTTGCATGTATGCGGCGGCTGCTGCTGTTTCGGCTCTGTCCTCTTCTTCAGCCTCGGCCTCTAGGGCATCAAAATTGACCTCATCATCGCTCTCCTGGGGGGCCTGTCTGCCGGTAGGGTCCACTTGCCTCCATTTTTGCTGGTTTTTGAGAGGTAGCGGCTTGCAGGGCATCTGAACCCTCCTCTTTTCGATGTGGTATAGGTATGGCTCGGGAGGTCTGCCGCTAATCATTCTCATGGCGGTGAGGCACTCGATATCTAGGAATCTCATGCCGGTGCCTTCTTTCAGGAAATCCACCTCGAGTCTGAGTTGCCGAGCGAGGATTGTTGCGATGGCACCAATAGAGATGTTTCCTCTGTCTCTTTTGTTTTGGCCAATTGCGTGGATGTGATTGCAGAGGAAATGACCGAGGTGCGGTGGCTCTTCCGGTGTGATGAGCATGCATTTGAGAATGTAAAGCTCGGGGAAGGTGACTTTTGCACATGTCTCGCCTCGAGCGAAAAGAGAGTTGCTGAGAGCCGCTTGCATGTAACGGAGCACCGGATGGACAATGTGGCTTGCGACTCTCGGATCACTGATGCGGTCATTGGTGATCATCTTCCAGAAATTCCGGTCATTATTGTACGCCTGTACGCCCTCATCTTTAAAGCCAAAGATGTCGCAGAAATCGCTCATTGACATCTCCTGCTCTATATTCATCAGCTGGAACTTGATTATGTCATTTTCGGAGGAGAAGGTGGCGATGAACTTGCGGGTAAGGTTATCATAGGTTGGGACATCCACCAGCTTGTTGAGAAAGTCCCAGACGTGAACCCTTTTTGCTAGGGTTTTGAATTGGGCGAGGAGGCCGAGCTCTTGAAGGGTTTCGATGTGGATGGCCTTGTGGTTGACGATTTTGTTGTCATCCAATTTCTCGAAGATCTTAGCGTGTGCCCTATAAGTGAATTTTATGTCTAGGGGGTTATGTTGTTGCCCTCCATCGGTTGCGGTTCTTCTTGAGGAGGAGATTCTGACAACTCCTCTCGTTCGGGGCTCCGTTCGGGTGATTCAGGCGGCGGTGGATTTTGAGAAGAGGACTCTCCCCTCTTTTTCTTGCCCTTACCTGTCAAAGCTTTGAGAAGACCACGTGTTTTTGGGGCCATTTGTGGTAATTACCAGCCTCTGTTACGGACCGTATTAAGCTAATACGGACTCGATACGGACCTGGGTGCTGGTGGAGAATGGCCAAGTACAGGACTCAATACGGACCGTATTGACTGATACGGACCGTATTATACTGGTACTGGTTCTGGTGAAAAACTGAAAAACCCTAATTTTTTTTGTATTTTTCGTAATTTTTGGTTCTAACTAGATCTAAAACAGAAAATTAACTCTAAACTAATTTACAAAAAGAAATAAAATACTAATTTAAGAAACTAAAATTGAAATTGAAGATTTAAAGAGAAAAAGGGGAAAAGAAAACCAAAAATGGTGGAGATCGATGTTCTCGGTGGATACGGGTCGAATACGGCCCGTATTGGCGGTTGGTGGTTGTGCGAGAGGTGGTTGACGCGATCCTCTTTGGTGGCCGGCGGTGTATTGCAAGGTTGGCTCGGGTTTTTGCAAGAAGGGGAGAAGGAGGAGAGGAAGGAGGAAGAGAAGGAGAGAAGGAAGAGAAGAGGAGAAGAGAAATGGGGGAGAGGGCTAAAAAATAGAGAATTTTCTATTTTGAACGGTTACCCAACTTCGCGCCTCTTCGTTACCGGGTTTTAATTTCACAGATCGGCCTTGATTACGGACCGTATTGGCTGATACGGTCCGTATTTGATCCGAGATTTTTAATCCTGATAACTGTCTCAAGTCTTCATCTGGATACGGTCCGTACTGGCTGATACGGGCTGTATTTTCTGCTGTCTTCCTTTTCATCCAACTCCTTGCTCCGTATTCACTGTTGTAATCCGTATTGGCTGATACGGTCAGTAACAGAGAATATTTTCTTGACTTTTCCAATGTTTTTAACCGAGCCCCTCCTCCAGCATGTTCACCTGGTCATAAAAAATGAGTGGATGTGATTCGTTCCCCAGTTAAAGTCCTAATCAAACTAAAAATAAATCTTATACGGAAATATAAAAGTGGCCTTGGGTTGCCTCCCAAGAAGCGCTTGTTTAAAGTCGTTAGCTTGACTTTGTGTCGCATCAGTTTCTTCCAGATATCCTCCCGTCAATGCAAGGGGGTTGCTTGTCGGGTGGTTCGCCTTCAGCGTCTTTTGTGGTTTCATCATCACTGCCCTTTTCGAAGAAGTCGGTTGACGTTTGAGGTCCGGGGTCGAATGCCAGACTCACACCGAGTACTGCTTCGACCTCATCCAGTCTTTGAGAAATTGCATCGAGTTCTTCGCGTAGGTTTTTGATTAATGCAAGGGCTAAGAGAGAATAATTCCTGTTGTTTGCGATATTGGGACTCTTGTTCAGATCATCGATTTGTTGTGTCACGGAGGTTGGATGGATCTGACCGTCATCTTGTACAATGAACAATCTCTCCATTTCTGCTTCGTGCATCATCTCCTCGATATCTTCAAATTCATCCATTCGCAATTCATCATTGCCATACTCATCCGCTGTTTCCAAATTGTAAACAAGATTTATGTCAGGTGGGACTTTGGTCTCATTCATGTTGAAGATCATCTTGTTCTCGCCAACATTGAGTGAAATCTTTCCATTCCTAACATCAATCATTGCCCCACATGTGGCGAGGAATGGCCTTCCAAGGATGATCGGAATCTGCTCATCTTCTTCCATATCAACTACCACAAAATCTACTGGTATCCAGAATTTACCGACTTTGATTGGGATATCAAGCAACATTCCTTCAGGATATCGAATTGATCGGTCAGCTAGTTGCAATGAGATCCGCGTTGGGGATAGGTCTACACATTCCAATTTGTCAAATACTACCTTAGGCATCAGACTCACACTTGCCCCAGATCACATAAAGTTCTCTTAAAATCGGATGTGCCAATAGTGCATGGTATCGAAAAGCTTCCCGGATCTTTCAACTTTGTCGGTAATTTGCTTTGTACGAGCGCACTGCACTCCAGATTGAGCGGAACTGTTGAGAATTCTTGGAGTCTACTTCGATTTGAGAGAATCTCCTTCAGAAATTTAGCATACGAGGGTATGCTTGCAATTGCTTCAGTGAAGGGGATTGTGACTTGTAGTTGCTTGAGTGTTTCCATGAATCTCGTGAATTGCGGCTCTATCTTGTGCTTGGCAGGCCTTTGAGGGAATGGCAGAGGTGGCTTGTAGGGTGGTGGTGCAATGTATTCAGGTTTGGGTCGTCGCTCTTCTCCACCTACGGTGTCATTCAGCTCCTTAGTAAGGTCTGTCTACAGTTCGAATACGGGCGGCTCCGGTGGCTGCGGCTCGTACTCTTCGGAATGCGATGGTTCTGCATGCATCTCATCGAAAGTTTGATCGGGCATGGGAGGTCCCTGATAAGCTGTACCGCTCCTTAATGTTATGCTCTTGCAAGTCTCTCTCGGGTTTTCTTCCGGTTGGCCCGGAAATTTGCCTTTTCCACGTGTAATACTCGAGAGTTCTTTAGCCATCTTAGAGACATTGTCTTCTAAGTCTTTGTTGCGGTTTGTTAAGGATTCGACCTTTTGTGTGATTTCGGCGTTAGCCTTGTCTTGCTTCTTGTTTGACCCTAAAAAGGTCAGGATTTAAAAAATAAATAAAATAATTCAAAGCTCACGGTTTTGAATTAAAATGAAAATGGAGAGATAATATTTAATTGGGCTCAATGGCCGAAGGCAATTCTTTCATGTTTGAGTTCAATTGAAATGGGGCCGAATTTAATGGATGAAAATTGGGGCTGCTACTAAATGGCCGAACCAAATTGATGGGGCTGCTATTGACCGAAATTAAATAGGCTAGCCCAATTGTTGCATGGCCCAATTTGAGAGGATAGAATATACTCTAGATATTTTATTCCCATGGACACATGTCACACTACCAATGAAGATGCCAAAATGGGAGGGAAGAATATATTCTAGAATATGCTCTAGATATTTTGCTCCCATGGACACATGTCACATGGCCATTGAAGATGCCAAGATGGGAGGGAAAAATATATTCTAGAATATGCTCTAGATATTTTGCTCCTATGGACACATGTCACATGACCAATGAAGATGCTAAAATGCCAAGAATATTCTCTTCAAGCTTGAGGGATAAGCATGACACTTGGATGCATCTAAACCTTTGGATGAGAGTTAATGCAAAGGAGTGGTGGGGATCATGCCAACAAGGCTCCTCTAAACCCTAGGCTCTACCCCTTGCCATAGCCTATATAAACCCCTCATTTGAAGATAAAAAGAAGACAACAACACACACAAAAGAGGCACAATAGAGAGACAACCCACATATACAACATATACACCACACAACACAAAAACACAAGAAATACACCCCAAGGCCGAAACCTCTTCCTCTTCTACCAAAATCAAAAATAGAAATAGGTAGAGATTAAGATTTTGCAATGTAGAAGCTCAATGGAGCTTGATGTTCATGTATGTTAATCAAGAAAAAATAAAGAGATGTTCTTGCTTTGAGATTTTCTTTCTTTCTCTTTTATGCAATTGGAGCTTTTATTTGTTAATTTCTTCCTTTTAATCTCCTTCTTCTTCTTTCTCTTATGTTCGAATTTGATGAAGATTGAATGCTTCTAACTCACATGAATGAGTTTAGAAGCATGAAATCATATAAATGAAATAAACCCCTTTTATATAATAATCAAATATTATATTAAAAGGTTTAAAAATGACAAATGAAATAGAGGAGGCATTAGTAGCTTTTATGGCTAGCTTTCAAGCCTATGATTCTAAACAAAAAAATATGCATATGCAAATATTTGTGATTTTCTTGCTCCTCTTTGCCTTCTCTACCTCCTCTTCTCTTTTCTTCTTTTCTTTTCCTTTTCTTTCTTTCATTTTATATTGCAAAGAAAAAAGAACAAAAACACACAATTACACAAAATATATGAAAATGATATATATATTAAAAGTGACATTTTGTATTATAAGAAATATAAAAGAAGAAGATATTAAAAGTTGATGTTTAACTACATCCTTTTAAATATTCAATTCTTGCATAGTTCTTTTAATATAAAATCAACTAAAAGTGCAAAACAAATAAAAAATGAATTTAAATAAAAGAGGGATTGATGTTTAACTACATCTCCCTATTTGTGCCATTTTTGGACTTTTGAATGACCTTGATGCATAAAAGAGAAATAAGACAAGTAATGCATGAAAGATTGATGTTTCACTACATCTCTTTCTATATTATGAGTTTTATTAATCTTTAAAAGGCCTAGATGCATAATTGTTGAAGAAGAGAGCAAATGAAAAGAGGGAAATAACCAATCCCAATGAAATGATGCTCAAGGACTTTCACATAATTATGCAAATGACATAGGACCTATATGCAAATTCGAAATGGTATTGGTAAGTGACATATTGTGATACCAATGCCTCTTTTGATTCTTGATGACCAAATCTCGACACAAGGGCTTAGATATAGTCTAATCAAACCAAATACCCCATGATATGATATCTCAAATACCCCAAATGTCTCAAAATGACCTGCTGTCACAAACCGGCCAATATGAACTGATCACGAAACTCAAACCAGAAATCCAAATACACAGTTAGATAGAGGACTCAAAAACACACAATTTAGACTCAAACTTTACATTTATAGCACTTTTACACGATTTACTAGCTATTTTTAAAGTTGGCTTTCCAAAATACAAAAAAACTGATAGATAAGCTTGCTGTCCCAGAATATGCCTCTTACAAAATCACAAATTAAAAATAGATTTAGGCCTTCTAAAATCCTGAAACTTTTTGAGGATATAGATTGTGCTTTCCTGAAGATTTTGGTACCAAGAATACTTAAATGGGAGTTGTGGTCTATCTTGCACAAATTTTACAAAAATGTTTGTCAGCAAACAAAACTGGTACTAGACTGAAATGACCCTCTCTGGTAAAACGACCAATCTAGAAAGGTACAGGGGCTAGAATGCAAAATGGACTGCACCAAGATGTAAATAACTTCAAAACACACAAGATGGATCCAAAGTTCATATTATTTGGATTTTATTTCGATTTAATATGGATTTTTGAAGTTCAGCTTTTCAAAATGGAAATACAAAAACTGTAGAAAGAAAAACTGCATCTTTTACCAGTCTATCTCTGCACTCAAGCACCTGTTAAAAATGGTTAGGAAAGTGCAAAGATCTTGAAATTTGGCATGCGTATAGAGTAGACTTTTCTCTACACTCTCATAAAAAGAACCAAAAATTTGGCTTTGTAGATTGTCCAGAATGAATTTTTAAAGATCGGTCGTCAGAATAGCGAAACAGCAGCTGAAAATAAAATACCAGCAGATACCTCTGCCTTTGCATGGCCTTTAAGCATAGAAAAAGAACTCAAAATCCCATGAAATTCCACAGAGTTATAGATTGAACTCCCCTCTGTAAAACCATATAAAGAATACAAAATTTGGTTTAGCCAATTGTCGGAAATGGTCTTCAAAGTTCACCAAAATAGAAAACTACTACTCCATCTACCAGCAGACACCTCTGCACGAAAACACACATTTGGCATAGCTCTGAATAGTCTTGCAAAACTGCTATACATGCATATAGATCATGACTAAACAAACATTTTCATATGCAGGATACAAGATTTGGTGTAGCCAATTGGCAGGAATCGACCTTCGAAGTTCAGCAGTTCAGAAAAACAGAAAACTGCTGGTCACTACTTGGAATTTCCGTTTGACATAGCTAAACACCATGAAAAATCATGAAAGTTGGCCGACTTATAGTCCTGATATCACAGTACAAGACGGAAAAATTCCATTTAAAACCATCAAGTGAACTGAAAGATATGAAGTCTCAAAAACTAACCAAACTGGTAAAACTGCACATGTAAAAGTAGCAGCTCCCATGTCACCCGTGCCTTTGTGCAATCTTAAGACCCAGAAATAATGTGCTAAAATTCTCATATGCCCTCCAGATCTAATATTTCATACTTGCAGGTTAAAACCATGCTATCATATGGTCAAATCCCATGAAAAATGAGTTGTTAACATTCATTTAAAGTAATGTCGAAAGCTGGCAAGAGTTACTCCTCTACAAATCCAATTCGCAAAAGAATTAACCGAAACCACGAAGAACATGGAGGCAGCAATAGCAAGAGGCCCTCAACACAAACCTTGAAGGATCAATACAAATCTCAAAGCCCCGAATAACAAAGAATCGAAACTTTTTTTTTAAACAGACCCTTATGACAAAAGAAGTCACAAGTGCAGTCCTTCGACATCCACAAATCAGTCCCTGACGTCTTGCAAACTTCTCAAACAAAGTCCTTGGAAATCTCACTTACAGCCCAAACTTCATCTCAAATCCAAATTACAAATCTCAATCCTTTCAGCTTCACAAATAAGTCCCTGAAAAACATAAAACTTCACAAACAAGCCCTTTTTGGCCATAACTTCTTCATTTCAAACCCAAATCACCTCAAACCAATTCCAAATGAACCCAAATCAAATTCTTCATGATTTTAAATTAAAATCAAACATAACCAAACATCATACAACCAGCCAAATGACCAAAATGCCCTTTTCTCCATTCTTCTCACATTTAAATCATTTTCTCTTAAAAATAAAATATAAATAAAGCACAAATATATTTTTAAATACAAATATGTTTCTAAAAATAAATAAAAGAGTATAGTATATATATTTTAATAATATTCATTGCATCTCATGTATACATATTAATTAAATATCCAAAACAAGAAAAGTCAAACGGAAATAGAAAGACTAAATACATGAGTTCTCCCCTTTTAGCCCCTTTATTCAATTCACAACAAATAGGCTCCAAATCCTGGAATGAACGAGGTGTTCAGTATGGCTTGGAAGGGTCATCTGATGTAATTAACAGCGGGGGCTTGCGCCCGCTGGGAGTTAAACGTCCCCACAATCATTAAACTCTCTCGATGGACTGATTATGAATCGTAGGTCTGTCGAGGGTGAACCAGAAGGAATAGCAGAAAGAAAGAAATGAATGTTTCAAGTTCGATGTTCTTTAACCAATCGAGAGCATTGAACCATGAGACATTCTAATATACATGCACACACCTTCCATACCAGCTGTGCAACTTTCTGCGCCCTACACTTCTCTAGGAATCTCTCCATTAAAGATGTGATGTCAGGTTGCTGTGGTTCGTTGTACTGCCTTGGTTGATAATTCTGTTGAGGATTGTTGTATCTTGGTTGATAATTGGGCTGTGGTTGGTAGTTCTGTTGGGGTGCAGCAGGTCTTTGATTGTTTGTGTACGAGAGATTTGGATGGTTTCGGTTGTTCGGATGGTATGTATTGTAAGCGAACTGAGGTCGAAAGCTATTGTCGATTGCGTTTGCTTGCTCCATTTCTTTCTCAGTTTGCGTTACATTCATACATTCGGTCATCTCATGCGCTCCTCCACAATAGCCACATGCTGTTGCGGCATTGACTGCTGCTACCGTTCGCTGCTTGATTTTCTTGTTGAGTGCCATTTGCAAAGCATCGATCTTTGCGCTCAGCATGGATATATCATCTACTCGGTGCATGCTAGGTGTTGGAGTTGGCTTCTTTTGCTCAGGGATCCAGTAGTGTTGGTTGATTGCAATCTCTTCAATTATGTTGTAAGCCTCGTCAGGTTCCTTGTTCATGATTGCTCCTCCTGCGGAAGCATCAATAGACAACCTATCGGTAAGGTTTAGACCATTATAAAAAGTTTAGACAATCAGCCATCTTACTAGACCATGATGTGAATAACACCTTAACATATCATTATATCTATCCCATGCCTCACACAATGTTTCACCACCCCTTTGTTCAAAATTAGTAATTGCATTTCTAAACCTCGAAGTTTTGGATGGTGGAAAATATTTTGCAATAAACACATTAAACAATTGGTCCCAAGTTTGAATGGAATTGGCCGATAAGGAAAACAACCATGCTCTTGCTTTATCTTTTAATGAGAATTGAAATAGCCTTAGCCTGATTGCTTCATCGGTAACTCCGTTGATCTTTATCGTCTCGCATATCCCTAGGAAAATTGACAGATGAAGATGTGGATCTTCATGTGGAAATCCTCCAAATTGCTGTTGCGAAACCATGTTTATGAGGGCAGGTTTGATCTCAAAATTACGGTTTGTAACAGTTGACGAGTTTATACTAGAATTAGGATCATTCGCGCGCGGTACGCAATAGTCTCGTAGAAGTTTGGGTCTTGCTGCATCGTGAACTCCATGATCACCATTGTCTTGTCTTCCATTGTTAATCGGTTCGTTCAGTGGGATATTCATGTTGATCGAATTTGAGTCTTCTTCGCTTTCAGAATTACTCGAGGAAGAACTATGATTGGTTCTTATCGGTGATGTGGAAGCGAATTGTCCTCTCCTACTAGCAATCCTCTCGAATCTTCGTACGGATGATTCGGCCAGCGAGCAGTTTCCTACAAAGAATAGAAAATCTGAAAATTAAACTAAAAACTGAAAAATAAAAAGAAAATAAAACTAAAAACGAAATTGAAAAATAAAATAAAAGTAAAAATGCAGAAAATAAAAAGAAATCTAGACGTTTCTAATTAATTGGATTCAATGGTCAAAGCAAGGGCGTCTCGCGAGGCCTTGCACAATGAACCGTTATTCCCCGGCAACGGTGCCAAAAAGCTTGATCACTCAAAAGAGAGCAATGTTTCTTTTAATATTTATAAACTCAGAAATGCTATCGGTTCGGACTGCAAGCGCACAATCCTATCGAGTAGTATATTCGAGGTCGATCCACAGGGAATATTGGTTCAATGCTTTGAGCGATCGAATCACAATCTTTCGAAAGGCTAGATGAAATCTGAAAATTGAGAGATGTTGTTTTGATCAATGTAAATTAGGAAGCAATTAAAAGTAATTAAAATAAAGATAGAGATGAGGATTCCTAGGGTTTCGGCACACCATTGCCACTCAATCCGCCTTGACAATATATTCCTGTTGCGTCTGATTTCCTGTTGTTGTTTTAATGAAAGACACCACATAGGTCACTGCGATTTATGTTACGCAAGAATGACAAATCTTTCACCGAGATTCTACATAGGACACTGCGATTTACCTTACGCAAATGTCTGATCTCTCAAATACCCCAAATTACTGTAGGGGTTTTGACTGTTCAAACTCAAGTTTTGATTGTTCAAACCCGTTGATTAACTTTTAGGCTCAAGCTGCGGAAAGACCGTAGAACAAAAATTTCTACGTCTAACTCAAGCCAAAAGGATTGAAGTGGTATGTCGGATAATCTACCGAGAGTTACATACCTGTTCAATCCGTCTCTTAGATTAAAAGCCGTAAGTAAAACTTTACTCATTCAGATCATAGATTAAGTAGTATGTCGGATAATAACCGAGAGTTACATACCAGATTAATCCTGTATAGACCCAAAGTAGTAAAACCGTATTTACTTGTATTTTAATCAATTTATAGATCTATTCCCGTAATTGATTTCTAAAACTTAAATCTATTTACCAAGTAAATAAATTTATATAACATTTATACCTTGTTTCCAAATTACAATTGGAATGCAGACCGAGCGAGAAGACCGGATCTGAGCAATGTCTTCTTTCGGAGCAATGACTTCTCTCGGAGCACCAAACATATGGTGCCTCTATAGGTTATCCACCAGGACTAACCAGAGAGCGGTTTATTTCTTTTGCCAGAAATACCGTAAACCGCGGTATTGCGCAAAAACACTATTCACGGGAAAAAGACGAAATAGCAGAATTCTCGACCGGCAGTTATTCTGATTTTACTAATAAGCAAAACAGAAATACCGCGACTTTCGGGAAAACACTATTCACCGAAATCCCGCAAACACTATTCAACAACTCGAAAGATAATACGTAACTGTTACGTATAACTTTCGTTTAAATCACAACACTATTTGGGAGAGAAAGATATTATAACCGAATCGAATCAAGTGGAACAACTAGGTTCCAGACCGTATTGTCATACATGGATTGTATTTCATATCTCATGGCCTCCAGCCATTTATCGGAGTCGGGCCTATCCATTGCTTCCGCATAGGTCAGAGGATATTCAGTGTCAAACACTGAGACCTCGTGCAGTCCCATGTACCTCTTGGGTGCATGGACTGTCCTTACTGACCTCCGTAGCACTTGTTCTTCTGGCTGTTTGAACTTGATCCGCAACAATGTGCGGGTTCAGTTCTATTTCGACTTGCGTCGAAGTATCTGAGCTCGGAACTAGAACCTCTTCCACAGCTACTTGTGGATTTGGTTCTTCCAGATGCTCATCAGCCGAAGCATCAAGTGGTGGGTTTATCTGATCTGTATCAGATATTATATTGTGTGATGTATCTTGAATTTCTTCAAGTATTACATTACTCCCACTACTTCCTTTTACGAGAAACTCGTTCTCCAAAAGTATACCATGACGAGCAACAACTATAGTGTTCTCGGATTGGTATAAAAGTAATATCCTTTCGTTTCCTTAAGATATTCTACGAAAAAGCTCTTGTCAGATTTGGGACCAAGTTTGTCAGACGTCAGGCGTTTGACAAATACTTCGCAACCCCAGATTTTAAGATAAGACATATTTGGGAGTTTCCCAAACCATAACTCGTATGGAGTCTTTTCAACTGACTTGGATGGAACCATATTTATCGTTAGTGCGAGTCCCCAAAATAATTTGGGAAGGGTGGCGTTACTCATCATGGAACGAACCTTGTCCAGCAGGGTTCGACTCCTCTCAGACAACACCGTTCCATTACGGTATTTCTAGAGGTGTGAGCTGTGAGACTATCTCACATTCTTTTAAGTACGTCTTAAACTCAGAACTTAAGTATTTGCCTCCACGGTCTGACCGTAAGGCCTTAATACTTTTGCTCAGTTGATTTTCTACTTCAGTCTTGAATTCCTTGAATTTGTCAAAGGATTCAAACTTATGTCTTATTAAGTAGACATAACCATATCTACTGTAATCATCAGTAAACGTGATAAAGTAGGAATAACGGTTTCTTGTACAAGTACTCATCGGTCCGCATACATCGGTGTGTATAAGGGCCAATAAGTCACTTGTCCTTTCTCCCTATTTGTGAAAGGCGCTTTGGTCATTTTTCATCGTAAACAAGATTCGCATGTGTCAATTGATTCAAGATCAAATTTACCAGGAAGCCCAATTTCTTGTAACTTCTCGATGCGTTTCTCGTTTATATGACCAAGGCGACAATGCCACATGTAAGTCGTACTTTCATGAGACTTTTGAGTTTGTTTGTTATTGATGTTAATCACGGGTTTATGTATCTCTAGTTCTCAGGACACGTAAAGGGGTTCGTTGGAAAGACCACTGAAAGTTCCTTTTCCAGTCTTTCCTTGCTAGAACCTTTTTCTATGTCCTGATCACTAGCCCGCTAGGCAAATACAATTCTATACTACCGACTGTAATGGCTGCAACGTGTGCTCCATTTTCAACTCGGAGTTGTATTTCCTTATTGCGTAATTTCCTCTTATTTCTTAGTGCGTGCATATTTGAACGAATATGAGCACATGATCCAGTATCCAGTACTGAATCATTTAAGAGAGGTCGCAATATTAACTTCAATAACATTGATCCCAGAGACTGAAACTTCTGGTACATTCTCAGATTTCAGATCTGCTAGATTTCTTTTGGGCAGTTTCTCTTACAGTGACTTTTGCTATTTGCAATAATAGCAGTCAAAGTTAGCAGAAACATTTATCTTGGGAGTGTTTGTTACCGGAACAAAATCCCTTTGCCTTTGTACTTAATAGCCGTTTCCTTCTTTGCTTTATTAATTTTCCTCCAACCTTCTTGGATCATGAGGACATGAGATCTATTCTTGATGTTACCTTCATTAATCCTCAACATCCCTTTCAGCTCCTGCAAACTCTTATCCATCCCTTGCATTTGGCAGTTCACTATGAACTCCGAATTGCTAGGAGAGAAAGAGAGTTCAGGATAACGTTCGTGACCAACTCGTGGCTCAACGAATAGCTAAGCTTCTCCAGTTGCTCAGCATCGCTTGTCAAACGAAGCGTGTGAGTACTGACAGAGCTGCTCTCAGCCTTTTTAGGACTGTCAGGGACCGGTGTATTCAGAACATATTCTACTCTTCTCATGTTTATCTTTGAACTATAGTCAAAATACGGAACGTAATAAGAAAGACGTTTCTTTAATCATGTTCTACCTTTGTAAAGATTTTTAGCTTTGTTCATGTAATGTTTTATTATAATAATAATAAAACTCCCACTACAAATTTGTTCTATACCCGTTTTGTAGTAGGATCCAAGATCCCTATTTTCACTAAAAACCAAGGCAGTGTATGCATATCATGGTCATAGTTATCTTAGGTAAGCAACTCTTTGCTAATCATATCTCTATATGACTCTTGGTTTCATTAAACATCGCATGTTTAACCGAAACTTTGCCCCGAGCCCAAAACTGTTTTGGAAATCATCGGTAAGTAACCTCACTCTATTTGATCATGATATGTCTGACATATCCCTCGACCACCAAAGGTAAAAGGTGATGCCTACTGAGTAGTGGACCCATCAACCAATGAACAATGGTGTGAGGAGGATAGAGTAGGAAGGGCATACTACTTAATTAGATGGGTTTGTGATTTATGCTTAAGTTTGTAAGCAATCTTTAAAAGAGGTTTGCCAAAAAGACGACTAAAAGGTTCGTGTCTGCCTTTCCTTGACAGAACCTTCTTTCATATGCTTAGCCTTATAAGCAGTCAGTTTGTAAAGCTGACTTTAGCTACCGTCTATCTTGTAGAGGTAGTTTTTCTTTTCGGTTTCTTTATAAAGTGATAAATCTAATCTACTCATTTTATATGAAAGTAGTAAATCTAATTTTTCTTATATACGTGACCTAGTTACGTATATTATTATCAGTTCGTAATGCTGACCTTGGTCAGCATTACGGACATCTGAAAGTCATTTTGTTAGAAAAAATACTGAATGTGCTCCCATTCCTATCTTCCTCAAAGACCTCTTCCATATGCTTCAGTAAGCAGTCGTGGGAAGGAAGTCAGAAAGAAACAATACCGAATGTGGTCGTACATTCCTATTTTTCTAAATACATCTTTTGTCAGAAAAATTACCGAATGTGATCCCATTCCTATCTTCCTCAAAGACCTCTTCCATATGCTTCAGTAAGCAGTCGTGGGAAGGAAGTCAGAGAGAAAGAATACCGAATGTGATCCTATTCATATTTTTCTTTTAAAAACCTTTTTCATTTGCTTAGCTTGGTAAGCAGTCAGTTCTTTTAACTGACTTTAGACCGTTTTACGGACACGTGAAAGTTGTCTGCCAGAAAGACCAACCGAGGGTGTCCACCTCCAGCCTTTCTTTGACATCACATTCTTTCACGGTTCCTTGAAAGCGATAAATCTAATTTATGCATTTGCTTAACTAGTAAGCTGTCAGTTCTATTGCTGACAATAGCAACTATCCTATCATATAGGAATAGTTATGCAGCTATGACAAGGCGTTAAATCTAATTTAGGCATTTCATATCAAAGCAGTAAATCCTATTTACTTATATACGTGATCAAGTCACGTATATATTTATCAGTTCTAATTCTTTATTTTGCAGCTATGCTTTTGTTCTTTATTTATACCGTAATAAGCATCAACAGTTTATATGTTTAAAACACAGTTTATTCTTTTCAGTACGTAAAGCAATTTGGTAATGTGACAAAGTTCCTTTTGGGCCAGCCATTAGGACATGTAAAAGGGGCTCCCAGGAAAGATAGAGAGTCACAAGGACTGTCTTAAGATCTTTCTTTCCTAGACAGAACCATCTCTTTTACGGTGTGGAAATGACAGTTCTTACTCAGGTACTTTATTGCTTCATCACATTCTTAGATGTACTTTACATAACCGAAGGTTTTCGAAAAAGCGAAAAAGTAACATTTTGCCATGCTTTGAAAACGTAAAGCAATTTAGTAACGTGACAAAGTTTCCTTTGGGCCAGTTGTCAGGACACGTAAAAGAGGTTAGTCGAAACAATCAATTAAGATTTTTCTTGACATTAACCTTTATCTTTTACGGGTGGAGATCAACAGTTCTTACTTGGATACTTTATTGCTTCATCACATTCTTCGATGAACTTTAACGTAATCAAAAGTTTTCGAAAAGAAAGCGTAAAATCCTATTTTACCTTTCTCGGTCGGAAAACCGATCCAAGAAATGTAAAAACTTACATTTCATAAGAACATGTAAAGAAAGCTTTTAAATCTAATTTAAAACTTTCTCGGTCGGAAAACCGAACCAAGAAAATCCAGTTCTATTCGGTTTGGACCTAAGCTGCAAATCTAAGAATTAAACCGATACTATGCATAAGTTATAACTTTTAGAAAATCAATTCAACGGGAAAGCCTTGTGCTCTGATACCACTGTTGGGGTTTTGACTGTTCAAACCCAGGTTTTGACTGTTCAAACCCGTTGATTAACTTTTAGGCTCAAGCTGCGGAAAGACCGTAGAACAAAAATTTCTACGTCTAACTCAAGCCAAAAGGATTGAAGTGGTATGTCGGATAATCTACCGAGAGTTACATACCTGTTCAATCCGTTTCTTAGATTAAAAGCCGTAAGTAAAACTTTACTCATTCAGATCATAGATTAAGTAGTATGTCGGATAATAACCGAGAGTTACATACCAGATTAATCCTGTATAGACCCAAAGTAGTAAAACCGTATTTACTTGTATTTTAATCAATTTATAGATCTATTCCCGTAATTGATTTCTAAAACTTAAATCTATTTACCAAGTAAATAAATTTATATAACATTTATACCTTGTTTCCAAATTACAATTGGAATGCAGACCGAGCGAGAAGACCGGATCTGAGCAATGTCTTCTTTCGGAGCAATGACTTCTCTCGGAGCACCAAACATATGGTGCCTCTATAGGTTATCCACCAGGACTAACCAGAGAGCGGTTTATTTCTTTTGCCAGAAATACCGTAAACCGCGGTATTGCGCAAAAACACTATTCACGGGAAAAAGACGAAATAGCAGAATTCTCGACCGGCAGTTATTCTGATTTTACTAATAAGCAAAACAGAAATACCGCGACTTTCGGGAAAACACTATTCACCGAAATCCCGCAAACACTATTCAACAACTCGAAAGATAATACGTAACTGTTACGTATAACTTTCGTTTAAATCACAACACTATTTGGGAGAGAAAGATATTATAACCGAATCGAATCGAGTCGAATCAGATTTCTATATTTTTCTCTACCCCTACCCCTCTATTTATAGCCTTTGAAATGTTGTGAAAAGACCAAAATACCCCCATGATAAGGCATGCCACCTAGGGGTGAGGTGTCATGTGGATAGGATTGATGACATGTCATCTGGATAGGATCGATGACATGTCATGTGGATAGGATCAGTGACGTGTCATGCGGATAAGGACGAATCTGAAAAGACCAGAATGCCCTCGCCCCGAACACAACTAATATCCGTATAATTATTCTGAATGATTATATTTCTTGCGGTTGTTGATTTCGGTAATTTATACAACGTGTCCTGCACGTTTATAAATTAACCGGTTAACTTTTATACAACGTGTCATACACGTTTATAAATTAACCAATGTTTTTGCTTGTCATTTTTACATGACATTTATAATATAATTATATCAAGTATAATTAATTATAAACCATCTTATTATTGATCATAATCAATTTATAATCAATCAATAAGATTCTCCGATTAACTCCTATAGGTGTGACCCGATAGGATCTGTGTTATGTTGGTAAATAGAATTAAAACCGTTTTAACTTCTATAATCATGAGAGGCATCTGGCAAAACGCATCATGACCATCCAATTACACAGATGATGCTGTACAGTACAATATCACGATCCAGTAAACTATTTTACTCGTGTTAATTCTTTTGTCTCATAGCTGTCAGATTAATTTCAAGGTAGGTTTGTGTCATCCTTGCAAATTAATCTTTTCTTGATCTTGAGCAGATTATCAAATATGATTACTCTTGTATTCATACTGCTAGCAGATATTCTTACTCTATCAAGGGGCCCAGTGACACTATAACTCGTATAATAAATACGAGGGACAATAGTACTTTTGGTAGACCATCACTACCTCAGCTAAGTTATGTATACTGAAGAGCTACCGTTATAGCTACTTTTTACAGATAGCGTTAGGTAACAATCACACATACACATCTCTTAGTTAGGAAAGATGAATACCTCATACTGTAGAACTTAACACTGAATGAAAGCATTAATGACACGAACACAATTCCGTATAATGTTTCATTCGGGGTCTGTCAAATATCATGTTCTCTAACATGTATCTATGTGATTAAATTGACAACTCCTTGTCTATGGTCAGTAAAACTTAACCATCATTTAATCCACATACTAACCTTTAATTGGGTAATTAGTGTTCTTTGCTAATTACCTCGGTCAGTGACTATTAAGAGTATTTATCATCTATATTATGAAGTTCTACTCATTTCGAATCCGAATGCCGAAATGATCCATAATTCGATAAAACTCAAAGAACAAAATGATATTTTATTAATCATTCAATTCATGAACAAAGCTTTATATAATTAAATTATCGTATTATTGACTTCTAGATTATTACTTACTAACAATCTCCCACTTAAGCTAGAAGCCAATTATCGTAGGCTCTACTTTATACAAAACTCTATATTCTAAAAGATCTCGTAGATCTAAAGAAAATCTCACAGCCAATCTTCTATGTGTTCCAAACCCATAGAAGCTGTATGCATCCGGTGCATGGCTTGAGTTAGAGTTTTGTGAGTGGATCAGCTGTGTTGCTGACTGTGTCAATTTTACAAATCTTTACTTTAGGTGATAACGTTGTAGAACACGTTTGGATCTCGAGTGCGATCTCGGTTCCTTAACCTGAGCTATAGCTCTATTGTTGTCTCAATAGAGGTCCACAGGGCTTTGAACACTTGGAACCACTCATAGTTCGCTAAAGAATTACTTGATCCAGAAACTCTCTATAGGTGCTTCGAAAGAAGCTATATACTTAGCTTCGGTGTAAACATTTAAGCGAGACTAAGATTAGCCTGATTTTTGCTCGTCACACTCAAAGCGTACGAGCCATTAGGGCGAGTGCACAACATGGCGTACATGATAGAGCCAATAGCCGAAGCGTATGACACTCTATTCATTTCGCTTTGCTCATCAGTTATCGAAAGATACTGAGTCTTGCTAAGCTGTACATCATGACTCATTGGCAGGAATCCTTTCTTAGAATCCTGCATGTTGAACCGATTTCAGCATTTTGTCAATGTGTGTGCTTTGACTTAATCCTATGAGTCAAATCAATCTATCTCGGTAGATCTTTATGTCTAGTATATAGACATTCTCGCCCAAGTCCTTTTATTGAAGACTTGGCTAATTGTTTTAGCAGAATATCGTTACTGTTTGGAGTATGTCATCTACATATAATTTTTTTAGAAAAGCAATTGCACTCCCACTAGCCTTACTGTACACTTATGGTTCTTATTTGCATTTGATGAAGTCAAACGTTTTTGACTACTTCATCAAACCGAGGAATCCAACTCCGTGATGCGCTTCAATCCATAAATGGATTCAAGAAGCTTGCACACCTTCCCAGCATTCCTTGGATCTTCAAAACCTGAAGGCTGTATCATGTACAGGTCTTCTTCTAATTTTCATTTAAGAAAGTGGTTTTGACATCCATTTGCCATATTTCATAATCATGAAATGCGGCAATTGCTAGGAGTATCCGAATTGACTTAAACATAGCCACGGGCGGAAAAATTTCATCATAATCAATTCCCGAGAATTGGTTTGAAACCTTTCGCTACCAGCCGTACTTTGTATATAGTCATATTACTATCCATGTCTGTTTTCCTTTTGAAAACCCACTTGTTAGCTATGGGTTTTATCCCATCAAGTGGAACAACTAGGTTCCAGACCGTATTGTCATACATGGATTGTATTTCAGATCTCATGGCCTCCAGCCATTTATCGGAGTCGGGCCTATCCATTGCTTCCGCATAGGTCAGAGGATATTCAGTGTCAAACACTGAGACCTCGTGCAGTCCCATGTACCTCTTGGGTGCATGGACTGTCCTTACTGACCTCCGTAGCACTTGTTCTTCTGGCTGTTTGAACTTGATCCGCAACAATGTGCGGGTTCAGTTCTATTTCGACTTGCGTCGAAGTATCTGAGCTCGGGACTAGAACCTCTTCCACAGCTACTTGTGGATTTGGTTCTTCCAGATGCTCATCAGCCGAAGCATCAAGTGGTGGGTTTATCTGATCTGTATCAGATATTATATTGTGTGATGTATCTTGAATTTCTTCAAGTATTACATTACTCCCACTACTTCCTTTTACGAGAAACTCGTTCTCCAAAAGTATACCATGACGAGCAACAACTATAGTGTTCTCGGATTGGTATAAAAGTAATATCCTTTCGTTTCCTTAAGATATTCTACGAAAAAGCTCTTGTCAGATTTGGGACCAAGTTTGTCAGACGTCAGGCGTTTGACAAATACTTCGCAACCCCAGATTTTAAGATAAGACATATTTGGGAGTTTCCCAAACCATAACTCGTATGGAGTCTTTTCAACTGACTTGGATGGAACCATATTTATCGTTAGTGCGAGTCCCCAAAATAATTTGGGAAGGGTGGCGTTACTCATCATGGAACGAACCTTGTCCAGCAGGGTTCGACTCCTCTCAGACAACACCGTTCCATTACGGTATTTCTAGAGGTGTGAGCTGTGAGACTATCTCACATTCTTTTAAGTACGTCTTAAACTCAGAACTTAAGTATTTGCCTCCACGGTCTGACCGTAAGGCCTTAATACTTTTGCTCAGTTGATTTTCTACTTCAGTCTTGAATTCCTTGAATTTGTCAAAGGATTCAAACTTATGTCTTATTAAGTAGACATAACCATATCTACTGTAATCATCAGTAAACGTGATAAAGTAGGAATAACGGTTTCTTGTACAAGTACTCATCGGTCCGCATACATCGGTGTGTATAAGGGCCAATAAGTCACTTGCCCTTTCTCCCTATTTGTGAAAGGCGCTTTGGTCATTTTTCATCGTAAACAAGATTCGCATGTGTCAATTGATTCAAGATCAAATTTACCAGGAAGCCCAATTTCTTGTAACTTCTCGATGCGTTTCTCGTTTATATGACCAAGGCGACAATGCCACATGTAAGTCGTACTTTCATGAGACTTTTGAGTTTGTTTGTTATTGATGTTAATCACGGGTTTATGTATCTCTAGTTCTCAGGACACGTAAAGGGGTTCGTTGGAAAGACCACTGAAAGTTCCTTTTCCAGTCTTTCCTTGCTAGAACCTTTTTCTATGTCCTGATCACTAGCCCGCTAGGCAAATACAATTCTATACTACCGACTGTAATGGCTGCAACGTGTGCTCCATTTTCAACTCGGAGTTGTATTTCCTTATTACGTAATTTCTCTTATTTCTTAGTGCGTGCATATTTGAACGAATATGAGCACATGATCCAGTATCCAGTACTGAATCATTTAAGAGAGGTCGCAATATTAACTTCAATAACATTGATCCCAGAGACTGAAACTTCTGGTACATTCCCAGATTTCAGATCTGCTAGATTTCTTTCGGGCAGTTTCTCTTACAGTGACTTTTGCTATTTGCAATAATAGCAGTCAAAGTTAGCAGAAACATTTATCTTGGGAGTGTTTGTTACCGGAACAAACATCCCTTTGCCTTTGTACTTAATAGCCGTTTCCTTCTTTGCTTTATTAATTTTCCTCCCACCTTCTTGGATCATGAGGACACGAGATCTATTCTCGGTGTTACCTTCATTAATCCTCAACATCCCTTTCAGCTCCTGCAAACTCTTATCCATCCCTTGCATTTGGCAGTTCACTATGAACTCCGAATTGCTAGGAGAGAAAGAGAGTTCAGGATAACGTTCGTGACCAACTCGTGGCTCAACGAATAGCTAAGCTTCTCTAGTTGCTCAGCATCGCTTGTCAAACGAAGCGTGTGAGTACTGACAGAGCTGCTCTCAGCCTTTTTAGGACTGTCAGGGACCGGTGTATTCAGAACATATTCTACTCTTCTCATGTTTATCTTTGAACTATAGTCAAAATACGGAACGTAATAAGAAAGACGTTTCTTTAATCATGTTCTACCTTTGTAAAGATTTTTAGCTTTGTTCATGTAATGTTTTATTATAATAATAATAAAACTCCCACTACAAATTTGTTCTATACCCGTTTTGTAGTAGGATCCAAGATCCCTATTTTCACTAAAAACCAAGGCAGTGTATGCATATCATGGTCATAGTTATCTTAGGTAAGCAACTCTTTGCTAATCATATCTCTATATGACTCTTGGTTTCATTAAACATCGCATGTTTAACCGAAACTTTGCCCCGAGCCCAAAACTGTTTTGGAAATCATCGGTAAGTAACCTCACTCTATTTGATCATGATATGTCTGACATATCCCTCGACCACCAAAGGTAAAAGGTGATGCCTACTGAGTAGTGGACCCATCAACCAATGAACAATGGTGTGAGGAGGATAGAGTAGGAAGGGCATACTACTTAATTAGATGGGTTTGTGATTTATGCTTAAGTTTGTAAGCAATCTTTAAAAGAGGTTTGCCAAAAAGACGACTAAAAGGTTCGTGTCTGCCTTTCCTTGACAGAACCTTCTTTCATATGCTTAGCCTTATAAGCAGTCAGTTTGTAAAGCTGACTTTAGCTACCGTCTATCTTGTAGAGGTAGTTTTTCTTTTCGGTTTCTTTATAAAGTGATAAATCTAATCTACTCGTTTTATATGAAAGTAGTAAATCTAATTTTTCTTATATACGTGACCTAGTTACGTATATTATTATCAGTTCGTAATGTTGACCTTGGTCAGCATTACGGAGATCTGAAAGTCATTTTGTTAGAAAAAATACTGAATGTGATCCCATTCCTATCTTCCTCAAAGACCTCTTCCATATGCTTCAGTAAGCAGTCGTGGGAAGGAAGTCAGAAAGAAACAATACCGAATGTGGTCGTACATTCCTATTTTTCTAAATACATCTTTTGTCAGAAAAATTACCGAATGTGATCCCATTCCTATCTTCCTCAAAGACCTCTTCCATATGCTTCAGTAAGCAGTCGTGGGAAGGAAGTCAGAGAGAAAGAATACCGAATGTGATCCTATTCATATTTTTCTTTTAAAAACCTTTTTCATTTGCTTAGCTTGGTAAGCAGTCAGTTCTTTTAACTGACTTTAGACCGTTTTACGGACACGTGAAAGTTGTCTGCCAGAAAGACCAACCGAGGGTGTCCACCTCCAGCCTTTCTTTGACATCACATTCTTTCACGGTTCCTTGAAAGCGATAAATCTAATTTATGCATTTGCTTAACTAGTAAGCTGTCAGTTCTATTGCTGACCATAGCAACTATCCTATCATATAGGAATAGTTATGCGGCTATGACAAGGCGTTAAATCTAATTTAGGCATTTCATATCAAAGCAGTAAATCCTATTTACTTATATACGTGATCAAGTCACGTATATTTTTATCAGTTCTAATTCTTTATTTTGCAGCTATGCTTTTGTTCTTTATTTATACCGTAATAAGCATCAACAGTTTATATGTTTAAAACACAGTTTATTCTTTTCAGTACGTAAATCAATTTGGTAATGTGACAAAGTTCCTTTTGGGCCAGCCATTAGGACATGTAAAAGGGGCTCCCAGGAAAGATAGAGAGTCACAAGGACTGTCTTAAGATCTTTCTTTCCTAGACAGAACCATCTCTTTTACGGTGTGGAAATGACAGTTCTTACTCAGGTACTTTATTGCTTCATCACATTCTTAGATGTACTTTACATAACCGAAGGTTTTCGAAAAAGCGAAAAAGTAACATTTTGCCATGCTTTGAAAACGTAAAGCAATTTAGTAACGTGACAAAGTTTCCTTTGGGCCAGTTGTCAGGACACGTAAAAGAGGTTAGTCGAAACAATCAATTAAGATTTTTCTTGACATTAACCTTTATCTTTTACGGGTGGAGATCAACAGTTCTTACTTGGATACTTTATTGCTTCATCACATTCTTCGATGAACTTTAACGTAATCAAAAGTTTTCGAAAAGAAAGCGTAAAATCCTATTTTACCTTTCTCGGTCGGAAAACCGATCCAAGAAATGTAAAAACTTACATTTCATAAGAACATGTAAAGAAAGCTTTTAAATCTAATTTAAAACTTTCTCGGTCGGAAAACCGAACCAAGAAAATCCAGTTCTATTCGGTTGGGACCTAAGCTGCAAATCTAAGAATTAAACCGATATTATGCATAAGTTATAATTTTTTAGAAAATCAATTCAACGGGAAAGCCTTGTGCTCTGATACCACTGTTGGGTTTTGACTGTTCAAACCCAGGTTTTGACTGTTCAAACCCGTTGATTAACTTTTAGGCTCAAGCTGCGGAAAGACCGTAGAACAAAAATTTCTACGTCTAACTCAAGCCAAAAGGATTGAAGTGGTATGTCGGATAATCTACCGAGAGTTACATACATGTTCAATCCGTTTCTTAGATTAAAAGCCGTAAGTAAAACTTTACTCATTCAGATCATAGATTAAGTAGTATGTCGGATAATAACCGAGAGTTACATACCAGATTAATCCTGTATAGACCCAAAGTAGTAAAACCGTATTTACTTGTATTTTAATCAATTTATAGATCTATTCCCGTAATTGATTTCTAAAACTTAAATCTATTTACCAAGTAAATAAATTTATATAACATTTATACCTTGTTTCCAAATTACAATTGGAATGCAGACCGAGCGAGAAGACCGGATCTGAGCAATGTCTTCTTTCGGAGCAATGACTTCTCTCGGAGCACCAAACATATGGTGCCTCTATAGGTTATCCACCAGGACTAACCAGAGAGCGGTTTATTTCTTTTGCCAGAAATACCGTAAACCGCGGTATTGCGCAAAAACACTATTCACGGGAAAAAGACGAAATAGCAGAATTCTCGACCGGCAGTTATTCTGATTTTACTAATAAGCAAAACAGAAATACCGCGACTTTCGGGAAAACACTATTTACCGAAATCCCGCAAACACTATTCAACAACTCGAAAGATAATACGTAACTGTTACGTATAACTTTCGTTTAAATCACAACACTATTTGGGAGAGAAAGATATTATAACCGAATCGAATCGAGTCGAATCAGATTTCTATATTTTTCTCTACCCCTACCCCTCTATTTATAGCCTTTGAAATGTTGTGAAAAGACCAAAATACCCCCATGATAAGGCATGCCACCTAGGGGTGAGGTGTCATGTGGATAGGATTGATGACATGTCATCTGGATAGGATCGATGACATGTCATGTGGATAGGATCAGTGACGTGTCATGCGGATAAGGACGAATCTGAAAAGACCAGAATGCCCTCGCCCCGAACACAACTAATATCCGTATAATTATTCTGAATGATTATATTTCTTGCGGTTGTTGATTTCGGTAATTTATACAACGTGTCCTGCACATTTATAAATTAACCGGTTAACTTTTATACAACGTGTCATACACGTTTATAAATTAACCAATGTTTTTGCTTGTCATTTTTACATGACATTTATAATATAATTATATCAAGTATAATTAATTATAAACCATCTTATTATTGATCATAATCAATTTATAATCAATCAATAAGATTCTCCGATTAACTCCTATAGGTGTGACCCGATAGGATCTGTGTTATGTTGGTAAATAGAATTAAAACCGTTTTAACTTCTATAATCATGAGAGGCATCTGGCAAAACGCATCATGACCATCCAATTACACAGATGATGCTGTACAGTACAATATCACGATCCAGTAAACTATTTTACTCGTGTTAATTCTTTTGTCTCATAGCTGTCAGATTAATTTCAAGGTAGGTTTGTGTCATCCTTGCAAATTAATCTTTTCTTGATCTTGAGCAGATTATCAAATATGATTACTCTTGTATTCATACTGCTAGCAGATATTCTTACTCTATCAAGGGGCCCAGTGACACTATAACTCGTATAATAAATACGAGGGACAATAGTACTTTTGGTAGACCATCACTACCTCAGCTAAGTTATGTATACTGAAGAGCTACCGTTATAGCTACTTTTTACAGATAGCGTTAGGTAACAATCACACATACACATCTCTTAGTTAGGAAAGATGAATACCTCATACTGTAGAACTTAACACTGAATGAAAGCATTAATGACACGAACACAATTCCGTATAATGTTTCATTCGGGGTCTGTCAAATATCATGTTCTCTAACATGTATCTATGTGATTAAATTGACAACTCCTTGTCTATGGTCAGTAAAACTTAACCATCATTTAATCCACATACTAACCTTTAATTGGGTAATTAGTGTTCTTTGCTAATTACCTCGGTCAGTGACTATTAAGAGTATTTATCATCTATATTATGAAGTTCTACTCATTTCGAATCCGAATGCCGAAATGATCCATAATTCGATAAAACTCAAAGAACAAAATGATATTTTATTAATCATTCAATTCATGAACAAAGCTTTATATAATTAAATTATCGTATTATTGACTTCTAGATTATTACTTACTAACAATTACTACATAGATCACTGCGAATTTCTTTACGCATGTGATAGAATTTGGTACGCGTTTTGTTGGTCTGGTTTATGGTTTCCCCGCTAGGGTTTTCTTCACATAAACCTAATAGATCTCAACGAGGCTAATTCATACAAATAGTTTCTCTTACCATTAAAGTACTGTCACTACCCTAACGGACTCAAACTAGATCATTGAAATTAGATGAAGAGATAATAAATCACAAAAGCATTTTAGCACAACAACAAGAAATCATAATCAACATAAATATATATATCAAAACATCAAGAGTAACAAGGTTTACTGCCTAGCCCTAAGAAAATGAACTTAGCCGCGGAACGGCATGGTTACAAGCACTCCTCTCTTCTCACTTTAATCAAATCTAACCCTAATTACAAAGATGATTATTCCTTCTGCCCAGGGGCCTTATATAGGAGTGTAGGGACGTGTAGAGGTTGAGTAGGGGCTAAGAAATTGATCTGGAAACAGCTGTCGGTAGTTATTCCCCAAGAGATGCCTTCGGATACGGGCCGTATCAGGTGATACGGTCCGTATTAGGACCTTGGCAGTTAGGGTTTAATGCTTCCAGCGCTATCTTCTGGTCTGTGCTAGGCCTGGTCCGTATTGGTCAATACTGGCCGTAACAGGGACTTAGTCGATGAGCGTCGCTGATCCGATTGACCCGATTCTAGCTCCATTTGGTGTAAAATAGTCCCAAAACCTGTTTTCTACAATAAAACATAAAGAAGGGTGACAGTAGCCTTTTTCTCTAAATAATTAAACATAAGTGTGAGAAAATATGTAAAACCTAAGCCAAAACCCTACGTAAATCATCGTTATTTTGACTCTGATTAATAAGCGAGGGATGAGGCGGGGGTAGCTTACCAAGTTGTGGTTGGCTTGGGCTGGCTTTGTATCTCAATTGCTCCATCATCATCTTGCTCTGAGCAATCCCAACAGTCAGTTGAGCATTTATTGATTGCATCTGCTCGAATAGCATCTGGTTTATCTTCCCTTGCTCACGCATGAAGTCGCTCACAGCAGGATCAATGTACGGCTCGGGTGGATCGGATTGAAATGCGTGATTGTTAGAGTTATTGAATGGTGCAATGTTGTTGAAATTGCAATTGTTGTTGCTGAGATAGCTGTCCTGCTCGGGTTCCTCATCCCATTCTGCCAGTGGGCAATACTCGTAAGAGTGTCTCCTATCCCCACACACGACACATGGCTGTGGTTGATGGTTACTAGCTGCCTTCACGCTCATTTTGATAAAATACTTCTGCATGGCCTCCTCCAGCTCGGCAGCTCTTGGAGATAGAGCTGCGATCTGATCAACTTTGGATCGGCCGCCTCCTCCAGCTCGAGAACTGTCGCGGCCAAACCACTGTTAGTCTGTCGCCATGTTGTACATTAGATCCATGGTGTCTTGAGCTCCTCAGATAGTAATCGCCCTTGAGATTGAAAGCCAGAGTGTTCCTGAAAGAGAAAAAAAATAAAAAAATAAAAAAAAATAAAAGAAAAGAAAAGAAAAGATACAGATTAAAATCTAGATTAATTAAAATAAGAAAAAATCCAGAAAAGATAAATGATGCTGTCCACGGCAACGGCGCCAAAAACTTGTTCGCACAAAAGTGTATCACAAAGTTTTACTACAGTAAGCTGTAGCTTTTAACCTTGATTTAACTTTCGACTAAGATTGCAAGTGCACAATCCTGTCGTATAGTCTAGTCAGGTATCGATCCACAGGACGGTTCAAAATCAAATCTGGAACTCTACTTAAATCAATTAGGTACTAGAAGTTGGAAAATGTTGGTTTGTTTGTTTAATTTCCTAAATTCAATCAATAACAGAAATAATTAAATTGACATAAAGTAAATTTTGGTTTTTATCAAATAGAGAAAAGCGTTTCCAGAGTTTTCGATTTCATTATCAACCTTGCCTCTCGGTACTCACACGACCCGCGTACTTTCATACGCAACTCGCATGGAACACGCGACCCACGTACTCTCATACGCGGCCCGCATGGACCTCGAGTAAATGTAGCAGTTGTCTGTTTTTGCGTTGTTCTTTAGTGTAAGAATTCATTGACCGAACCTAATATTCCTAAACCTCAACTCTCGTTTGTTGGCTTAATAAACTTGGTGTCGGAAATGTAATTTCACCTTCTTAGGTTTTTAATCTAAGTTAATTGTCTGGTTTACTAAAGGTAACCACTACCTCTCGATAAGTGGAAAAATTCATCTCTCAGTTACTTTTTGGTCTCGCCTTGCGGCTCGTAAACCTACCTCAAATACTAAGTTTGGTTGAGAGAAACATCAAGGCCAAATTACAAGAAAGATGCTATAGACATCTAACAGTAGACAATTAAGAATCATTCAATCAACTTCAACAAAGCAATTAAAATACTACTCAAACAATTAAACACTAACATTCAACACAAATTCAAACAACATGCATACAAAACTGATCACTCAAAAGAGAGCAATGTTTCTTTTAATATTTATAAAATCGGAAATGCTATCGGTTCGGACTGCAAGCGCACAATCCTATCGAGTAGTATATACGAGGTCGATCCACAGGGAATATTGGTTCAATGCTTTGAACGATCGAATCACAACCTTTCGAAAGGCTAGACGAAATCTGAAAATTGAGAGATGTTTGTTGATCAATGTAAATTAGGAAACAATTAAAAGTAATTAAAATAAAGATAGAGATGAGGATTCCTAGGGTTTCGGCACACCATTGCCACTCAATCCGCCTTGACAATGTATTCCTGTCGCGTCTGATTTCCTATTGTTGTTTTAATGAAAGACACCACATAGGTCTCTGCGATTTATGTTACACAAGAATGACAGATCTTTCACCGAGATTCTACATAGGACACTGCGATTTACCTTACGCAAATGTCTGATCTCTCAAATACCCCAAATTACTACATAGATCACTGCGATTTACTTTACGCATGTGATGGAATTTGGTACGCGTTTTGTTGGTCTGGTTTATGGTTTCCCCACTAAGGTTTTCTTCACATAAACCTAATAGATCTCAACGAGGCTAACTCATACAAATAGTTTCTCTTACCATTAAAGTACTGTCACTACACTAACGGACTCAAACTAGATCATTGAAGTTAGATGAAGAGATAATAAATTACAAAAGCATTTTAGCGCAACAACAAGAAATCATAATCAACAGAAATATATATATCAAAACATCAAGAGTAACAAGGTTTACTGCCTAGCCCTAAGAAAAGGGAACTTAGCCGCGGAACGGCATGGTTACAAGCACTCCTCTCTTCTCACTTTAATCAAATCTAACCCTAATTACAAAGATGATGTATTCTTCTGCCCAGGGGCCTTATATAGGAGTGTAGGAACGTGTAGAGGTTGATTGGAGGCTAAGAAATCAATCTGGAAACAGCTGTCGGCAGTTATTCCCCAAGAGATGCCTTCGGATACGGGCCGTATCAGGTGATACGGTCCGTATTAGGACCTTGGCAGTTAGGGTTTAACTGCTTCCAGCGCTATCTTCTGGTCTGTGCTAGGCCTGGTCCGTATTGGTCAATACTGGTCGTAACAGGGACTTAGTCGATGAGCGTCGCTGATCCGATTGACCCGATTCTAGCTCCATTTGGTGTAAAATAGTCCAAAAACCTGTTTTCTACAATAAAACATAAAGAAGGGTGACAGTAGCCTTTTTCTCTAATAAAGTAAACATAAGTGTGAGAAAATATATAAAACCTAAGCCAAAACCCTACGTAAATCATCATTATTTTGACTCTGATCACGCCTCGCAACTTGAATTGTTGCTTGTCCTCAAGCAATGACATCCCAGCTGGTTAAAGATTCGGTCTAGGTTAAACCATACAATCTCAAGGTCTTGTTTAAAAATTAAATTAGGGCTTAGGTTAGTTACAATTGGCATGACAATAAAAATCTAGAACTTTAAAAATATTTATGACCTCTCCCTTGAACAATTTATTCACCCCATGATTGACCTCATTATGCTTGCCCTAGAATAATTATTATCGAACAATCTAATTCACAAATATCCTTAAAATTGAGAGTATTAATTTCCCCTTCGATTATAAATGGATCCCTTCCAACCAATAGGAATTCTAATGATATAAATTTTGATTTTCCTTCCCAATTGATTGGAGCAAAGTATGACAACTAAGTGTGTTGGTACTTGTGACTATTTTTTTTTTTTTGAAAAATTAAATATATACAAGAATTTAAATTTGGGAGGTTTTCTCGAGCCTATTGGTAACCAGTCTTGCGTAGGCACCCGTACTCTTTTTATCCTCCATCTTTTATTCTATTTTTTTCTTTTTCTGATTTTTCTATTTTTTTTTGGATTTTTCTCATATCTGATTTTTTTGTATTTTTGTATTTTTCTGAAAATAAAATATTTTTGTGTCACAAGCACCATGATTACACACAATTTCAAGTATTCATTCATACAGGAAATTATTGCATAGTTTCGCTAGGGGTCTATCTATAATAAATGGGTATTCTAAAACACTATCAAATTTAAAAGACTTTGCAAAAATAAATTACTCAATATAAAAATTCTAGGGTTTGCAATTTTGATCAACTCTCATGGTTAGCAATTAATTGTTCACTTTGAGATTACAAATAATTTTAAAAATTCTGAATTTTTGGTATCATGGCCAATTGTCTAAACCTTAGCCTAATTCAATTTTAAAAACAATTCCTATTTGATTAACCTACTCCTAAAATAAAATAAAAATAAAAATGCAAGCTAGCTAAAAAGCTCAATTTAATCATTCTAGGATTTTTGGTAAAGCCTCCAACCCTAGTCAAAAATTGAGTAAAACTACTAGCACCTAAGAATTTAAAATGCGAAAATTTTTAAAGATACATGGAAATTTTTAAAGATACATGGTCAATTTACTTTTCCTACCCCCCGAATAAAATTGAGCATTGTCCCCAATGCTCGAGAGATAGAAATAAAGGAGATAGTAAAGTAAAAAGACCAAGGAAAAGATACAACTCACTGCACCTCAATCCTGAGGTGGTGGAGGTGGTGGTGGTCGCTGGATCTCCTCGTAGAATGGCGGGTCGAAGAGTCCGTATGGTGGCGGATGGTATGGCAAACCGGTGGTGAGGGCATGCTGGTAGTACTGCTGTGACATGTAGCGCGTCTGCTGGATCTCGCGCCTGCTCTCATCAACACTCCTCCGGACCTCCTCCATGCTGTTTCGAATTTCGCCAACCTCTTGGCGAAGTGATGAGCCATTTTGTTGCATTTGTTGGGTGGTCTCTCCCGTCGTCAAGGTGAGCTCGTTGAGGTTCGAGTTCATCCAATCTACCATTTGAATGAACTGATCGAGCTCAGCTGTAGGGGCATCAGATGGTGCCGCCCCTGAGGATCCGGCTCTAGCTGCCGATGTGCCTGCCTCCCTATATGCATCAAAAGGAGGCTCCTCCTCTTCTCTTTGCTGCCGATCAAAGTTAGCCTGGTTTCTCATTGCGGCTTGGCTCTCGATTACATCCATGTAATCTTGAGGAGGCTCATAAGTCGGGCTCGCGGGTCGTGCCATCTTCCAGGAGGCCCTACTGCGGAGATTGAGGTGTCGGAAGGGGAATTGGAGAATTCCCTTCGGTGAGTTGTAGAAGTAGGGGCCTGGATAGTGGCCGGTGACGAATTTCATGGCCTGAAGGCATGACATGTCAATTTGTGTGAGCCCGCTTGCCTCTTTGAGATGATCGATCTGCAGAGCGAGATGGTTGGCTAAGATCGTTGCCACAAATCCAATGGAAATCTTTCCATTACCTTTCTTAGCACGGGCGACCTCACGGATTTGATTGCAAAGGAGATGGCCGAGGTGAGGTCGCACTGGTGTTGGCTCGATCATGCATTTGAGAAGGTAGAGTTCGGGTAATGTCACCTTGGACGAACTCTCGCCTCTTGCGAAAATGGAGTTGGCAAGGATTACTTGCAAGAGGCGGACTTGAGGATGGATGATTCTGCTTGCCGGTCGAGTTGAGTTTTGGTTGTCTTCAGTGATACTGTTCCAGAACTCTCGGCAGTCAGGAGAATCAGAAGTGCCATTGTTGGTGAGGTTGAAGATGGCGCAGAAATCATCCATGGTGACCTCGTATTGCTCGCCGATCATCTGGAAAGTGATGGAGTCTTTATTGTATCTGAAGGTCGTAAGGAACTCCTTCGTGAGCACCTTGTAAATTTTGACTCCTTGGATCAGTTGAAGGAATTGCCAGAGGTGGATGCGGTTTGCGAGCTGTTCGGTTTGTGCAAGGAGGCCTAGTCGCTCGAGTGTCTCCGTGTTGATGGATTTGTGGTACACGATTTCCCTTGTTTGCATTTTTGCGTAAATGCTTCTGAATTGTGGATGCTGGAAGACGGGTTGGTACTCGGCTGGCTGAACCTCCTCCATTGATTCATCGGAGTCTTCTTCCTCAAGACCGAAATCTCGAGGGTTGAACTCCTCCGGGTTGTAGTCCGCATCTGAGACTGGTGTGTCTCTGACCGACTGCTGTGCGTCGGAATGAGGAGACGAACGGTTGGAGGATTGTGGTTGTGAGCCAGAGGACCGGGATGATCGGCTAGAGGAGCTCTGCGGTGAACTACTCGGGCCGGCACCCCCGAGAGCTTTCTTGGCACTCCTTGTAACTGCCCCTAAAATATTTTTCATTTTTGGAGCCATTTGTTAAGAATTAATATCTCTGTTACGGACCGTATCGGTCAATACGGTCCCAATACGGACTGGTTGGTTGGTGAAAATTAACTAAGTACTAAACTGGTTACAGACCGTATCAAAAAGGTGTTTAGAAATGCTAAGTGCTGGTTCTGGTAAACGATTACGGACCGTATTTGTTCAATACGGACCGTATTATACTGGTAAAAATTGGGAAAACCGACAGAAACCTAATTTTTTTTGTGATTTTTGTGATTTTTCGAAGTAAAACTTAATTACCTAAACTAATGTAACAGGGATTAATCTAAAGCAAATGCGAAAAATGAAATTAAAACTTTGAAATCGAAAGAGGGGTTTAGAAAAACCGAATTTGGAGAAGACGAGTCGAGTGGCCGTCGGATACGGACCCGGTACGGTCCGTATTAGGGTTGAGACGCGGAGGAGAAGGCCGGCGGCGGCTTCAATGGAAGGTTGAGATTGTCTTGACGGCGAGGATCGGCGGCAAGGAGGGGTGCTTGATTTCGGTTTTGGCAAGAGAGGGGAAGAGGAGAAGGAGAAGGAATAGAGGGAAGGAAAGAAGAAGGGTTTAGGGAGTTAAAACGGGATTGATTAGCGGTTTTGAGACGTGATTCGCGCGGGATTTCAAACGTCTCTTCTTAACGGGTTCGCATCTCCCGAATTGGCCTTCATTACGGACCGTATCAGCCAATACGGTCCGTATTGAGTCCGTTATGCTTAAACCCAATAACCGCTAAGTTTTAATTCCTTTGGATACGGGCCGTATCAGCCAATACGGGCCGTATTTACCACTTATTTTCTTCTTCTTACTCTATTGCCCCCGTATCCATTGGTGAGGTCTGTATCAGCCAATATAGGTCGCACCAGAGAGTATTTTTCCGCCTTCCGAGATGTCTTTTAATCAAGCATTTCCTCCAGTATGCTTACCTGATCATAGGAGAAAAGTGTGTATGAGTTGCTTCTTTGTTTAAGTCTTAATTAAACTGAAAATTAAATAATTATACGGAGATATAAAAAGTGGCCTTGGGTTGCCTCCCAAGAAGCGCTTGTTTAAAGTCGTTAGCTTGACTTTGTGTTGCATCAGTTTCTTCCGGATACCCTCCCGTCAATGCAAGGGGGTTGCTTGTCGGGTGGTTCGCCTTCAGCGTCTTCTGTGGTTTCATCATCACTGCCTTGTTCGAAGAAGTCGGTTGGTATTTGAGGTCCGGGGTCGAATGCCAGACTCACACCGAGTGCTGCTTCGACCTCGTCCAGTCTTTGGGACATTGCATCGAGTTCTTCGCGTAGAATTTTGATTATTGCAAGGGCTAAGAGAGAATGATTCCTGTTGTTTGCGATATTGGGGCTCCTGTTCAGACTATCGGTTTGCGTTGTCACGGAGGTTGGATGGATCTGACCGTCATCTTGCACAATGAACAGTCTCTCCACTTCTGCTTCGTGCGTCATCTCCTCGATGTCTTCAAATTCATCCATTCGCAATTCATCATTTCCATACTCGTCCGTTGTTTCCAAATTGTAGACAAGATTCATGTCAGGTGGGACTTTGGTTTCATTCATGTTGAAGATCATTTTGTTCTCGCCAACATTGAGTGAAATCTTTCCATTCCTAACATCAATCATTGCCCCACATGTGGCGAGGAATGGCCTTCCAAGGATGATTGGAATCTGCTCATCTTCTTCCATATCGACTACCACAAAATCTGCTGGTATCCAGAATTTACCGACTTTGATTGGGATATCAAGCAACATTCCTTCAGGGTATCGAATTGATCGGTCAGCTAGTTGCAATGAAATCCGTGTTGGTGATAGGTCTCCACATTCCAGTTTATCAAATACTACCTTAGGCATCAGACTCACGCTTGCTCCCAGATCACATAAAGCTCTCTTAAAATCGGTTGTGCCAATGGTAAACGGTATCGAGAAGCTTCCCGGATCTTTCAACTTTGTCGGTAATTTGCTTTGCACGAGCGCACTACATTCCAGATTGAGCGGAATTGTTGAGAGTTCTTGGAGTCTACTGCGGTTCGAAAGAATCTCCTTCAGAAATTTAGCATACGAGGGTATGCTTGCAATTGCCTCAGTGAAGGGGATTGTGACTTGTAATTGCTTGAGTGTCTCCATGAATCTCGCAAATTGCTGCTCTACCTTATGCTTGGCAGGCCTTGGAGGGAATGGCAGAGGTGGCTTGTAGGGTGGTGGTGAAATGTATTCAGGTTCGGGTTGTCGCTCGTCTCCACCTACGGTGTCATTCTGCTCCTTAGTAAGGTCTGTCTGCAGTTCGAATACGGGCGGCTCCGGTGGTTGCAGCTCGTACTCTTCGGAATGCGATGGCTCTGCATGCATCTCATCAGAAGTTAGATTGGGCATGGAAGGTCCCTTGTAAGCTGTACCGCTCCTTAACGTTATGCATTTGCAAGTCTCTCTAGGGTTTTCTTCTGGTTGGCCCGGAAATTTGCCTTTTCCGCGTGTAATACTCGAGAGTTCTTTAGCCATCTTAGAGACATTGTCTTCTAAGTCTTTGTTGCGGTTTGTTAAGGATTCGATCTTTTGCGCGATTTCGGCGTTAGCCTTATCTTGCTTCTCTAGGAATCTCTCCATTAAGGATGTGATGTCTGGTTGCTGTGGTTGGTTGTATTGCCTTGGTTGATAATTCTGTTGAGGATTGTTGTATCTCGGTTGATAATTGGGCTGTGGTTGGTAGTTCTGTTGGGGTGCAGCAGGTCTTTGATTATTTGCGTATGAGAGATTTGGATGGTTTCGGTTGTTCGGATGGTATGTATTGTAAGCGGGCTGAGGTCGAAAGCTGTTGTCGATCGCGTTTGCTTGCTCTATTTCTTCCTCAGTTTCCGTCACATTCATACATTCGGTCATCTCATGCGCTCCTCCACAATAGCCACATGCTGTTGCGGCATTGACTGCTGCTACCGTTCGCTGCTTGGTTTGCTTGTTGAGTGCCATTTGCAAAGCATCAATCTTTGCGCTCAGCATGGATATATCATCTACTCGGTGCATGCCAGGTGTTGGACTTGGCTTCTTTCGCTCAGGGATCCAGTAGTGTTGGTTGATTGCAATCTCTTCAATTAGATTGTAAGCCTCGTCAGGTTCCTTGTTCATGATTGCTCCTCCTGCGGAAGCATCAATAGACAACCTATCGGTAGGGTTTAGACCATTATAAAAAGTTTGGACAATCAGCCATCTTTCTAGACCATGATGTGGACAACACCTTAACATATCCTTATATCTATACCATGCCTCACACAATGTTTCACCATCTCTTTGTTCAAAATTAGTAATTGCATTTCTAAACCTCGAAGTTTTGGATGGTGGAAAATATTTTGCAATAAACACATTAAACAATTGGTCCCAAGTTTGAATGGAATTGGCCGGTAAGGAAAACAACCATGCTCTTGCTTTATCTTTTAATGAGAATTGAAATAGCCTTAGCCTGATTGCTTCATCGGTAACTCCGTTGATCTTTATCGTCTCGCATATCCCTAGGAAAATTGACAAATGAAGATGTGGATCTTCATGTGGAAATCCTCCAAATTGCTGTTGCGAAACCATATTTATGAGAGCAGGTTTGATCTCAAAATTACAGTTTGTAACAGTTGGCGGGTTTATACTAGAATTAGGATCATTCGCGCGCGGTACGCAATAGTCTCGTAGAAGTTTGGGTCTTGCTGCATCGTGAACTCCATGATCACCATTGTTTTGTCTTCCATTGTTAATCGGTTCGTTCGGTGGGATATTCATGTTGATCGAATCTGAGTCTTCTTCGCTTTCAGAATTACTCGATGAAGAACTATGATTGGTTCTTATCGGTGATGTGGAAGCGAATTGTCCTCTCCTACTAGCAATCCTCTCGGATCTTCGTACGGATGATTCGGCCAGCGTGCAGTGTCCTACAAAGAAAAGAAAATCTGAAAATTAAACTAAAAACTGAAAATAAAAAGAAAATAAAACAAAAACGAAATTGAAAATAAAAGAAAAATAAAAATGCAAAAAATAAAAAGAAATCTAGGCGTTTCTAATTAATTGGATTCAATGGTCAAAGCAAAGACGTCTCGCGAGGCCTTGCACAATGAACCGTTATTCCCCGGTAACGGCACCAAAAAGCTTGATCACTCAAAAGAGAGCAATGTTTCTTTTAATATTTATAAACTAAGAAATGCTATCGGTTGGGACTGCAAACGCACAATCCTATCGAGTAGTATATACGAGGTCGATCCACAGGGAATAATGGTTCAATGCTTTGAGCGATCGAATCACAATCTTTCGAAAGGCTAGACGAAATCTGAAAATTGAGAGATGTTTGTTGATCAATGTAAATTAGGAAATAATTAAAAGTAATTAAAATAAAGATAGAGATGAGGATTCCTAGGGTTTCGGCACACCATTGCCACTCAATCCGCCTTGACAATGTATTCCTGTTGCGTCTGATTTCCTATTGTTGTTTTAATGAAAGACACTACATAGGTCACTGCAATTTATGTTACGCAAGAATGACAGATCTTTCACCGAGATTCTACATAGGACACTGCGATTTACCTTACGCAAATGTCTGATCTCTCAAATACCCCAAATTACTACATAGATCACTGCGATTTACTTTACGCATGTGATGGAATTTGGTACGCGTTTTGTTGGTCTGGTTTATGGTTTCCCCACTAAGGTTTTCTTCACATAAACCTAATAGATCTCAACGAGGCTAACTCATACAAATAGTTTCTCTTACCATTAAAGTACTGTCACTACCCTAACGGACTCAAACTAGATCATTCAAGTTAGATGAAGAGATAATAAATAACAAAAGCATTTTAGCACAACAACAAGAAATCATAATCAACAGAAATATATATATCAAAACATCAAGAGTAACAAGGTTTACTGCCTAGCCCTAAGAAAGGGAACTTAGCCGCGGAACGGCATGGTTACAAGCACTCCTCTCTTCTCACTTTAATCAAATCTAACCCTAATTACAAAGATGATCTATTCTTCTGCCCAGGGGCCTTATATAGGAGTGTAGGGACGTGTAGAGGTTGATTGGAGGCTAAGAAATCAATCTGGAAACAGCTGTCGGCAGTTATTCCCCAAGAGATGCCTTCGGATACGGGCCGTATCAGGTGATACGGTCCGTATTAGGACCTTGGCAGTTAGGGTTTAACTGCTTCCAGCGCTATCTTCTGGTCTGTGCTAGGCCTGGTCCGTATTGGTCAATACTGGCCGTAACAGGGACTTAGTCGATGAGCGTCGCTGATCCGATTGACCCGATTCTAGCTCCATTTGGTGTAAAATAGTCCCAAAACCTGTTTTCTACAATAAAACATAAAGAAGGGTGACAGTAGCCCTTTTCTATAGTAAAGTAAACATAAGTGTGAGAAAATATATAAAACCTAAGCCAAAACCCTACGTAAATCATCATTATTTTGACTCTGATAAAAAACAAAGTATCAAACTACATCGTAACCCTAGAAACTAAGTAAACTACTCAGGCATAGTCAAAGAACAAACAAAACAAATAAAGATAAAGGAGTTCATAGAAAAACTAGAAGAACGATGAAGATTCGTCGCAAAACTCTCGTTCGGCTCCTCTCTTCTTCATCTCCCAGCCAGCCGTCTCTCCTAACCCTAGGAATTGTCCCTCAGATCCAGATGCCCTCTCAGGTGCAAGAAATCCTCTCTTATAGCTTTTCTGGCCGACCTTTCTTCAATTAGCCTATGTTTCCAATTCTGCTTCCTTTTCCGGAAAAGTCTGATGCGACCCACGTGGGATCTGACACGGCCCACGTGCCTTTGGCTCAGATTGTAGATCTTCTCGCAAGCTTTCCGAAAAGTGGTCATACGCTCAAAACGTAGTTACGAGTCAAAAGTTATGACTGTTTTAAGTTCGGGTGCTGAAATTTCAGGGTCTGACGCTACCCGCGCGGGATCTGACGCTACCCGCATGGGATCTGACGCTACCCGCGTGTAGGGCTCCAGAACTCACAATCTTCCCTGATTTCGCTCGTTTTTTGTAAAGTAAGAATGAAAATGCAGCAGTACCATATTCTATAGATATTCAATAGATATTCAATGTAAAAGACACGATTTGGTGGTTTAAAACACAGATTTTGGTACAGAAATTAGTCGGATTTATAGGTCTAATAATGAGACATCATCTGCCTAGGGGCCTTATATAGGAGTGGAGGGACGTCTGGAGTTGATTGGAGGCTAAGAAACTGATCTGGAAACAGCTATCGGCAGTTATTCCCCAAGAGGCACCTTGGTTACGGCCCGTATCAGGTGATACGGTCCGTATTGAGACCTTATCGCTGAAGGGTTTAATGCGTATCACGCCATCTCCTGGTCCGTATTTGGCTAGGTCTGTATTAGGTGATACGGACCGTAACAGAGACTTAGTCGATGAGCGTCACTGATCCGATTGACCCGATTCTTGCTCCATTTGGTGTAAAATAGTCTCGAAACCTGTTTTCTGTAATAAAACATAAAGAAGGGTGACAGTAGCCTTTTTCTCTAATAAATTAAATATAAGTGCGAGAAAATATGCAAAACCTAAGCCAAAACCCTACGTAATTCATCATTATTTTGACTCTAATCACGCCTCCCAACTTGAATTGTTGCTTGTCCTCAAGCAACGACATCCCAGCTGGTCAAAGGTCTGGTCTAGGTTAAACCATACAATCTCAAGGGCTTGCTTAAAATTAAATTATAACTCGGGTTTGGTACAATTGACATGACAATAAAAATTTAGAACTTCAAAAATATTCATGACCTCTCCCTTGAACAATTTATTCACCCCATGATTGACCTCATTGTGCATTCCTTAGAAAAATTATTATCGAATAATTAACTTCACAAATATCCTTAAAATTGAGAGTATTAATTTCCCCTTCGATTATAAATGGATCACTTCCAATCAATAGGAATTCTAATGATATAAATTTTGATTTTCATTCCCAATTGATTGGAGTAAAGTATGACAACTAGGTGTGTTGGTACTTGTGACTTTTTTGAAAAATTAAATATGCACAAAATTTAAAAATTGGGAGGTTTATCTTTTATTCTATTTTTTTCTTTTTCTGATTTTTTCTATTTTTTTGGATTTTTCTCATTTCTGATTTTTTTGTATTTTTTTTTCTATTTTTCTGAAAAATTAAATATTTTTGTGTCACAAGTACCATGATTACACACAATTCCAAGTATTCATTCATACAAGGAATTATTGCATAGTTTCGCTAGGGGTCTATCTATAATAAATGGGTATTCTAAAATACTATCAAACTTAAAAGACTTTGCAAAAATAAATTACTCAACAATAAAAGTTCTAGGGTTTGCAGTTTTTGGTCAACATTTATGGTTAGCAATTAATTGTTCATTTTGAGGTCACTAATTATTTTAAAAATTCTGAATTTTTTGTATCATGACCAATTGTCTAAACCCTAGCCTAACTCAATTCGAAACAATTCCTTATTTGATTAACCTACTCCTAAGAAAATAAAAATGCAAGCTAGCTAAAAAGCTCAATTTAATCATCCTAGGATTTTCAGTAAAGCCTCCAACCCTAGTCAAATATTGAGTAAAACTACTAGCACCTAAAAAATAAAAATGCAAAATTTTTTAAAGATACATGGTCAATTACCTCCTACCCCCCGAATAAAATTGAGCATTGTCCCCAATGCTTGAGAGATAAAAATAAAGGAAGTAATAAGGTAAAAAGACCAGGGGAAAGATACAACTCACTGCACCTCAATCCTGAGATGGTGGAGGTGGTGGTGGGCGCCGAATCTCCTCGTAGAATGATGGGTCGAAGAGTCGAGAGCAAACTGATAGTACTGCTGGTCGAGGTAGTGTGATTGCTGGATCTCGCGCCTACTCTCGTCAACACTTCTCCGAATTTCCTCCATGCTGTTGAGTACTTCACCGACCTCTTGGTGAAGTAAGGAGATGTTCTGCTCCATCCGTTGGGTAGTCTCGCTTGTTGTAATGGTGAGATCATTGAGGTTCGAATTCATCCAATCTACCATTTGGATGAACTTATCATACTCGCTTGTAGGGGCATCTGATGGTGCCGCCCCTGAAGACGGCTCTCTCTCATTTCTTTGCTGCCTGTCAGCATTGGCCTAATTTTGCATTTTTGCTTGTCCCTCGATTACATCAATGTAATCTTGAGGTGGCCATATGTCGGGCTTGCGGGACTTACCATTTTCTAGGAGGACCTACTTCAGAGATTGAGATGTCAGAAGGAAATTGGAGGCTTCCCTTCGGTGAGTTGTAGAAGTAGGGTCCCGGATAATGGTCGATGACCATCTTCATGGCCTGGAGACATGAGATGTCAATGCGTGTGAGCCCGCTTGCCTCCTGGAGTTGGTCAATCTTCAAGGCGAGATGTTCTGCTAAGATCGTAGCCACGAATCCGATGGAGATGTTGCCACCTCTTTTCTTGGCATGTGCGGCCTCATGGATGTGCCTGCAGAAGAGATGACCGAGGTGGGGTCGCACCGGTGTGGGCTCGATCAGGCACTTGAGGAGATAGAGCTCGGGGAGAGTCACTTTGGATGAAGACTCGCCTCTTGCGAAGATGGAATTGGCGAGAGTTGTTTGCAAGAGACGGACTTGAGGATGGATGATTCTGCCTGCCGGTCGAGTCTTGGTCTGGTTATCCTCTGTAATGCTGTACCAGAACTCTCGGCAATCAGGAAGATCAGTGGTGCCATCGTTAGGGAGGTCGAAGATGGTGCAGAAATCATCCATTGTGACTGTGTAATATTCATTCAGCATCTGGAAGGTGACGGAGTCGCCATCATAGGCAAAAGTCGCAAGGAACTCCCTCGTGAGTACCTTGTAAACTTTTACTCCTTTGATGAGGTTGATGAATCGCCAGATGTTGATGCGGTTGGTGAGCTGCTCGAATTGCGCAAGGAGGCCCAGTTGCCCAAGCGTGTCTGTGTCGATGGATTTGTGGTAGATGACCTCCTTTGTTTTCATCTTCTCGTAAATTTCTTTGCATTTAGGGTGATGGATGATGGGTTGGTACTCGGTTTCTTCCTCCATCGACTCATCTTCATCTTCTTCCTCTAGTCCAAAATCCCGAGGGTTGAATTTCTCTGGGACATACTCCGCATCGGAGACTGATGTGTCTCTGTTTGAGTGCTGGGT